>BQNB010080336.1:0-29966 GCA_026074375.1 Tanacetum coccineum
ATTAGCGACGCATTAGTGACAATTTAGTGATAGAAAAGTGTTACTAATAGCTATGGGAAGAAGGAGAATGCACATTAGCGACAGATTAGCGGCGGTTTTATAACAGATAAAGCGTTGCTATTGGAGTTGTTTACAGCAGGTAAAGGTAAAGGAGTGACAGGATCAAGGTTGTATTGATGTGAACGCATCATGATTTGGTCATGGTATTGGTGACATGTATTAAAGTGTACATGATTCTGCTAAGTACTATATTTGGATTGGATCTGATAAGGTAAAGAAAAAGTTGAATTATTTGGTTGCCTTATTAGTTAATACTACTTGGTGATTCTTAGTTAATACTGCTCGAATACTTTTAGTGCTGTCTTTATATGTTAATACTGCTAAGGCACGCTGTTAGTACTGCTCATTGTATTTTAGTACTGCTATTGGAAAGCAGTTACAACTGCCCGTTTTGATCGATATCCAACAGTACATACACACAGATGTCGAACAAAACAGAAACACAACATTTAGTTTTGGGTGTTTACTGTTTGGTTTTTAGATTTGGTTTATATGTTCATAACAGATTTAAAGGCTCATATTTATTAGATTAATTGGTTACGAAGATGATTAATTATCACTAATTTTAAGTTGAAGTGAAATTACTTGGGTATGTGTTCTTATCATATCTCAAATGGCTTACAACATTTGGAGGTAAATTGTTTGTGTTTTCAATGTTGTGACGAAGACTTGTCAAATCTAGCAATAGGTCTTTGCTATCACTATAAGGAGTTACGTTGTTGTGCTTAGTGTCTCATAGAAGAAGAGGATTTTGACAAAGAGGTTGCGATCTACTTATATTTCACAGATTTATTTATAAGTTTGGAGTCACGTGGATAATACAAGATATAAGACGCAAGTTTAGGTTGTTCTACTTCAGCATCAAGTTCGTAGTACTTAGTTTTCTTCATCAGTAATCATTACATAGAGCCTACAAAATTGAAGATTCAAGAAATGGTTAACATATGGGTTTCAGGGGAAGCTTATTGTTAAAATGTTTAACCATTTACATGCACCACATGAGGTGAAGGTTTTTACTACTGTAAGTCATTATTACTACTGCTAGTTTAAGTTTCTACTGCTCAAGTTCATTTATCTTAAGGCGCGTCATGGAGGGTAATTTGAGTTGTTGGAAGGCTGGATTAGAAGTGTGATAGTGGTTTGTGGTTGTCGAAATCAAAGTTGCATACTTTAGTCCCCTATTTGATTATGACAAAAAGGGGAAGAAGGCGTTACAAAGATGATTTGCAACTTGTAGATCCTTGGTGGTATAGTTCTATTCTTTCATATATATTAGCTTCAGGGGAAGAAGCTCGTGCTTATTTTGGTTTTGTCATTATCAACTAGGGGAAGATTGTTGGGAATTATATTTGAGTTGATAAGACAAAACATATGAAAGATGAAGGACTTAAAAGACAAAGGAGGAATTCTTCAAAAGATGGAAGATTACAGAAGATTTCCTAGAAGATAATTGTAAAAGTTAGGAAGATTTGTTTATTTCCTAATACTTATCCTTTGTAAACCTAATATCTCTAGTATATAAAGAGATACAGGTCATTAGGTTTAGGTGTACAATTCGTGAGTTCCTGTACCTAAACGTGTGTGTGTGTATTCCAGGCGTAGAGATGTAGACGCCATATGTTGTTTTAGCCTCAAGGATCTTATGATTCTTGTTACAGTTCATTGATGTAACCGTATTATTTTAATCAAATAATATTAGGGCTTGGAATGTTTGGTAAAACCTTGTTCATAACATTGTTCTTTATGTTTTAATTCCGCTGTGCAAATATGTTATTAATGTTATTATATCCTAGATGGCTTAAACGGTCCTAGAAGATTATCAACGATTCTTTAATCTTCACATGCACTATTAATTTCTTATACACGTTTTTAGTTTTAAGCTTATTTATTTTATTGAATTTTCACAACTTATACGCTAGAGCTTATTGTCCCGTTTTTCTTTATAAACCTTAAGAATTGTGTCAAGTATTTTTAGTAATTTTCCCAAAATTTTAGAATTAAGTTTTTTATTTTTTAGTATTATTTAGTTTAAAAAATAGTTTTAATTAGTTTAAAAATTCAAAAAAATATTTTTCTGTTATTAAAAATTAGTTTAATACATTTTAAGTTTAGAGATTTGCATTTTGAGCTTTCAAAATTTTAAGTTGTCAATTTTAGTTAATTAGTTAGTTTATTTTAGTTATTAATAAGTTTTTAATTGTTTAAAATGTCGTGAGATTTTTAAGTTGCCTTAATTTCTATATTAGCGTGCCTTTATGTGCTTTCTCTTTGCGTTTTTAGATTTAGAATTCAAAATCTAAAATATTGAATATTCAAGCACGCGATCATGAACCGAAAAAAGATTTTCAATTTACGCTTCGTTGGGAAAACGACTCGGGAACGATTAGATCTTTATCCTTTCCTAAGAGTAATTTTCTAATCGATACTTTTCGAAAATATATTTTATTAGTGATTAGCTAATCACTTTTTCACAAGAGTGATTTGCCGATTTACTTTTACTATATATTATTTACTATACTATAATTGTTGAATATCACTCATTCTCTCTAGAAAACACACACTCTTCCCATCTCTTCTTTCTCTCTAATCTAATATGGCTAAGTTTCACTTTTATCCTCCTCGGCCTCCAGATTGTTTTTTTAGTTATGAATCTTTAATGTTAACAATTGGTAGCAGAGTCTAGGAGTGTTTTGTGTTTGTGGTTTGCTTATTTAGGGGTTTTCGTGGCTTATTTATAAGCAAAAACCCAACGAGTTACGTTTGGTTATTGTAACAAAAAGCTACAAACTTTCTTCTTTCCTCATGTTTGTGCTTATTTGTTATCATATTATGTGGCTTCTTTGTGCTTAAACACCTTATTACAAAAATTTATTTTTGGGTTTGCGGATGAACCTTGCGAAATATGTCGACTGATGAAGCTTGCGAAATATGTTTTGAATCGTGCAAAACATGTATCGTGCGAAATATGTAATTTTTGTGCGATTTATGTTTACATGTTGTTTGTGCGAAATATGTTTATGAGAAACATGTTTGTGCGAAATATATTGTTGTGCGATTTATGTCAAACAGGAGTTACATAATCATGTGAAATATGTAATATTTAGGAAACAAAAATCTGCCCAAATTTTCTTAACCATGCGAAACATGTTATGCCTTCATCCTGCGGAATATGTCACCAACATAATCCTGCGAAATATGTTGAAGACTTATCCTGCGAAATATGTCACCAACATAATCCTGCAAAATATGTTGAAGACTTATCCAGCGGTATATCCGGTTTACTTCACCATGTGGTCACATCATTAGCCGACAAAATACGAGGTTTATAAGTTAGCCAAAGAGTTTAAAGGTTGAGATGTAATCAACAATTCTCACATGATATTATTGTGCTATTCCAAGACAATGGTACTTCACAATCTAAGCAAAATTTTCAAAGTTCTTCAACAACGTTCATAACTTATCAAGATTTGTGCTTATATCAAAAACTTCTCGAGTATATGGACATACACGACAATGATGCTTCTGAGAGTTCGCAACCATCATGGGGGGAAATCGTGTACGTAGTGTGGTTTTTCGGTTTAATATAGGCATATAAACTATTGGTTTGGAAGATTCGTGCAACGTATACTTTGTTCAACTTCCAAGGGGAAGTAGGGTATTCTACTTCACTTAGTATGGTTTATGTGAAGTATTCAGCAAGCGTGAGAAGAATTTTTGCTTATTTCTTGCATGTACCCCCGAACGGATATTCACCAAGTCCGAATGACAAGTAGCAGTAGTACTTGGTGTGGTTTTACTTCTACAAAATTCCGATGTGCACGTTAATGACAAATAGAAGATTGTTCAAGCTACATCAAATTTTCAGAATCTGCTCAAGAAAGGGATGTTGGTTTGGGGGAAGCTGATTCAGAAACTTAGCCAAAAAGGACTCTTTGAAGAAAGCTTTTCAAGACATGTTGCATGGATTGGCGGAAGTTAATCCAACTCATGCATACTACAATGGTTCCAGAATAAGTAAAAACACCGAAGATCCAAGCTGGAGTACAAGTTTCAAGACCAGGAGAACTCATAAGACATCTTCAGCTTTGGAAGCACTTTGGAAGACTTTATTTTATTGTATTTGTACTTGATCGGAACATTTTAAGTAATTCTGTATGTCCACATATTAGGGGAAGATTGTTAGCCATAAAATATATCGACTTATATGAAATTACATTAATCTAATATAGTCGTGTTGGGTTAACATAGTTAGGCGACACAAGGTTTATAAATACCCCTCCTATACTTCCATAGGAAGGCAATGATTCATTTTGTAACAAAGAGAGTATGTGTTTTCCTCCTCCTTCTCTTTAGAAATCACACACTCTCCCATCTCTTCTTTCTCTCTAATTTAATATGGCTAAGTTTCACTTTTATCCTCCCTGACCTCCAAATCGTGTTTTGTTTATGAATCTTTAATTTCAAGAGTCATCGACTTTGTTTACCGAAGGAATGAAGCTAGTCGAGTGGAAAATCAGGGCAAGCTAGGACCAAATTGGGAAGGACCATTTCGGGTAGTAGAGGCGTACGACAATGGTTCATATAAGCTCAGCACCATGAATGATCGAGAGGTTCCTTATATGTGGCATGTGATTAACCTTCGAAATTGTTTCATGTAAACTCTTATGTTGATCCCACTTCAATAGATCAAATTCCTTAAGCTTGTTTAAGGATTAGTTATATTAGATAAATCTAACACAACTATAGTAAAAACTTTGTTTGAATGTATTAAAGATTATGTGGAATCTAATATTTAATATTAAAAAGAATTATCAATGAAACAGTAATTCAATGAACATACAATTCAACAAATAAACTCCAATATTATTAATGATAATAATACGAATACTCTCAAAGTATTAGGGTTACAAAGACCTTGAAGCTAAGAAATATATGTCTAATTGTATATCAAACTCTATGCCCTAGGACCTCCTTTTATACACCAAGGAGTCCTAGTCGGCTTACAATACTTTCCTAAGTATCTAAAATCTTTTCTATAAACAACTAATACATATCATATAAGCAGTACTAACTAGCAGCATTAACTTCAGTTGAGCAGTCTTAACTTTGTACTAGCAGTAGTAACTACTTAGCATATTTTCTTTGAAGTTCATCAGCAGCACTAATATTCACTAGCAGTACTAATATTCACTGGCAATACTAACTGTGTACTAGCAGTAGTAAACACTTAGCATATTTTCTTTGAAGTCTCTGAGCAGTACTAATTCCAGCTGAGCAGTATTAACACAAACATGAGCAGCAGTAATTCTAACAGCATCAAGAATACTTTTAATCCCAACAATCCTCCCCTAAACTTGATATTCTTCTTCAAAATCATCAGGTTTCTTCATTTAAAGCTTCATCAACACCAAGAGGATGCTTCCAAACACTTCTTTACATCTTAAGCTGTTTTATGATGAATTTAAGAAGCTGATAAGCCATTTCACTTTCATAATCAACTATAAGCTTCTTTTCCAACATCATTGAAAGTTTAAGTGGTGCAAGGGAATACTTCTTCTCTACCAACATATAAATCTGCATATGTTGTATCCTCAAGGAATGTACTCCACAAGAGTCATATAGCTTCCAATCCAACACTTTGTATTCTTGTCGATTCCTCTATACATTATCTTCTACAGGTGGTTCAAACATTGTTTTCAAATCACCCTATAACAAAAAATCCAAGTCTTCCACTGGTCTTGTTGACTCATATTTAGCTTTTACCAACTTCTACAAATCTTCCTTGTCAAAACTTTTAAGCATTTGACTAAAGATCATATACGTTTGAGGCTTTCCATCAGCTATTATTATTTGATAATAGCTTTTTCTTCCTTCTTTATAAATCTTCTAGCCAACAATACTTGGAGACTTAATAGCTAAAGGTATAGCATCAATTGTTACCTCTTCTTCATCTGTAATGATTTCCAAACATTGTCTAAGCTCTGCTGTTTCTTTGTTATCTTCCACCTTTTGCTTCTTTGTATTCTCTTGTATCAGCTTTGTTCCTGCTCTCTTTTCTTTGCCTTCTACCAACTCTGTTCTAAAGTCTTCAAATGTATTTACCCTTTTGAATGCTTTGTCAAACATCTCTTGGATAGAATCAAACCCTTTTAACTTCAAATCTTGGAGTTGTATCCTTTCATGTTCTTTAGGTAAGTACACATTATCTGCCTCTGTTGAGCTTTTGTTGGTGGTTTGTTTCTTTTCTCTTCTGCTCTTTTAGCTGCAAAATGCTTTCTTCTTTTCTCTAAGATTTGTTGAAATAATGTAGCCTTTTCTTCAATAGACAACTCTTCTTGTTCTTGTACTTGCAATCTTTCAGCCAATTGATGATCAGCATCAATCTTTTCATGTATATCATCCCATGTTTATATCAAGGCAATATTGGCTTCTTTTTCGTTTTCAGCTTTCTCTCTTGCAAGTCTTTCTTCTTCATTAAATTCAGCTTGTAATTTTAAAGCAGCTTCTTCATCAAGCCTGATTTGATCTTTCTTATTCATAGGCTTCACATGTTCTATCAATATTCCTTTACCTTTGTTCTGTGATTGTTGTGAAGATATTGTTGTTGTAGATTCAACCAGATCTTGTATAACAACCCCTTTCTCCTTAGGTGTTGTACTTTTTATTTCCGTAAGTGCTTGAACCAAAGTAATATCATCAACATTTGTAATTATAGAAGTAGTTGTTGTAGCAGCACTAACAGTTGTTGCATCACCAGCAGTACTAACTACATTACTTACATCTTTAACAGCAACTTCTTGTTATGCAACAAACACTTCCTCACTATCTAAAACATTCACATCAAACATCTCTTCATCTACATTTTGAACACTAACTAGGGTAATTTATTCATCTACATCAATTGCATCATTCCTCCCCTTTTTGTATGAATCCTCACCCAAACTTTCTTCATTATCAAAGGATTCTACCCTAGCAGTCAAACCAACTTTGTATAATCTCTTCAGATTATGAGTTCTTGACCTATTTTTCTTTTCAAGCTTCTAGACCCTCTTTTTCAAACTAGTAATCTCATTATGTTGAGTGGTCTTTGTCTTCTTTGTTGATCCCACTTGAATGGATCTTGAATTCCTTAGCTTATGTAAGGTTTAGTTATGCAAGATAAATCTTACACAACTTATGATAGAAACTTTGTTTGATAATACTAAAGATTATGCAGAATCTAATCTTTAATATAAGAAGAATTCTTCAATGAAACAGTAATTCTAATGAACACACAGATTAACAAAAATATTAATTTCTTCATAATCTGTAAGGTAGGACTTGTTTCCAGTCATGTGCCTAGAGCATCCACTGTCAATGACTCCTTTTTCCTGCAACTCTAGCTGTGGATTACCTTGCACATAAAGTAAGAGAATCAGGCTCTCTTGGGGACCCAAGCCATTACAGACTTGGATCTACCTTGTGCATCAACATAATCAAATCTTTTAAATGTCATTGATGCACTGTTGTGTTTGGAAACATGGTCTATAACTTTTTTGCTTTGGTCTCCAAACTCAACAAGCTGAGGCCTTAACAACATTAGCCTTATTTCCTTTATTATCACTTACTACTGCTTTTGGCCCAACAGTAGTAACATTTCCCCTAACAGTATTAACTTTTTCATTGAAATTTGTAACACCCCCATTTTGATAAATATAGCAGCGGAAGCTAATCTGGGGTATTACTTCATAGTACAACAGTCATAATCATAGAAAACGACTTAAAAGAGACGTTTTGAAAAAATTTAGTTATCATTCATTTATTCATCAGAGTTTTACAAAAGGAGGTCCCAAAATCTAAAAACATAAAGTTTGAATGATAACAATTTAGCCATCTTCAAGTCCGTGCCACTCCGTGCCATAAGTTGCTCAATTACCTGAGATAAACATGCTAAAAAGTCAACACAAAGGTTGAGTGAAATTCATAGGTTTATGGTAAATAGTGTGAATAAAAGTCATCATAGATAGTGGGTTATGTTGTTATACACCCATAAGTGTAATAATTGCAATGAGTACAATTATTATGGAAACAGTATCAATAGTGTATTATTGCGTCTAAGCTCATGGCACATAAACTGACTTGTGTATATATCAATAATGATATATATAATGATAATGGCCCCCGGTGTAGGTAATTTCCATATACATAGGAGATTCAAATATAGTACGTTTGGTTACCTATCCGGCTAACACAAACGGGATTCGTCAATCCCAATAGATCTATCCACAATATTCGCGTTCACTCGCAAGTGATTAATGGTCCATGATGGTGGGGTCTTTTAGCATAAAGGGACTTAGATCACAAGCAATAATATATTTTGATAGCATACATTTAGAAAACACTTGTATTCATAGTTTATAGCATGTATCCCCCTCACGGGTTTATGAAAATATTCAAGAGATTTAAAAGCGAGGCTACGAACTCACTAAGTCTTTGAAAAGTATCACATTGTTATAAAATAAACGAGTATGTAAAAGAGTTTGTTAACAAGCATGTATCCCCATCGCGGGTTTTAAAGCATTCAAAAGATTTAAAAGCAAGGCTACGAACTCACCTTAGCAGTACATGGAAATCTGATTGATGGCAAAAGTATATGAAATGAAAGTAACGGCTTCGTCACATAACCTGGGTAATATGTCAAGTCTTAGTTTGATTGGATATGTTTTATGTCATAATGAAATATCACTTTGATTGGATTTATTATGGAAATATTGTATCACTGTTCGGGCCATCATAATTCAGAGGTCATGTAGTAAACGTTTGAGGAGCCAAGACACTTTAAATCGTAAATCCAGCAAACTCGTCAAAACGTATACCCAAATGAAACCCCTCACATGAAGCTCCCTAGTAATGTGATACATTATAGTTTTAAGTTTCTTCAAAAGCTAGAATAATTTATATATATATTTTTATAATTAATATAAAAATATAATATTTTATAAGTTTGCAAAATTGGCAATATATACCCTTGGTTTATAAACTTTTACAAGTTTAGTCCTTTATATAAAAAGTATATATATATTAAACCTTTAACTTTGAAACTTGGCAAAATAGGTCCTTATAGTTATAACTTTAAGAAAATGACATTTTCAGCCCCTTTAGTTATAAATTTCAGAAAGTTACGATATATACCCCTTGCATGGAATACTTTTGCAAAACAAGTCCAAAATGCCATGCAAGCTTATTTTAGGATTCCAAATGATATTTGCAGGTTATAGCTTTTAAGTATAAGCTAAAATAAGAAGTTTTAACGTAATGAAAGTTTGGAAAAAGGGTTCGTTAGCTAGAAAATTAAAATGGGTCATTTTTAGGGTTTTTACCAAAAACACATAGGTTTGAGGATTTAAAGCTTCAAACAAGAGTTCATATATGATATTAAGAGTATTATGAACATTATTGTACATAATATAATCTTATGGAACAATATCTTAGGCTTACTTGAGCTAAAATGGGTCGAAAAGGGTTTTTATGATTCGTACGCCTAGAAATGGCTTCAAGACTTCGTTTTTCTTGCTTCTTGGCTTCTATTATGAGCTTAGGGACTTCTCTTGATCTTCTATTACTGCTATGGAAGGCTAAAATTCCATTTGAGTGTATGAGATGAGATGTGTGGGATGAAATGAAATGAAAGGGGTGTTTGGCTATTTATAGCCTTCAAGGAGCCTTAGTGCCCAAGTTTACTCATTTGATTAGTGTCAAGGCTACATTAGCTGAATCATGGAAGCTAGAATGATGAGTAGGAAAAGCTAGAAGTATAGCATTGCAAGGTGGAAGTGTTTTTGGGGTGTTTGTGTGGTTCGGCTAGAAAAAGGAAGAGAAGGACGTGACAAGTCCTCCTTGGTGACCAAGTATTGAGTTTAATGTGCTTGTAAGCTACTTGGGTGGCTGCTTGGTGAGCCATAGAGGTGCTTGAGGTGTTAGGGTGCTAGCTTAGGAGTAAAAATGGGTCAAAATGGAAAGAAAATGGTGCCGTGATGTGTATAGTTTTAATACGTATAATAATATAATGATAATGAAATTCCTAAACTACCCTTGAGGACAAAGGTAGTTAGAAAAATCAAACAAAAATATTCTACGTAAGAAACCAATAAGTGATTACCGGGTCGTTTTCCCAAAGACTTATGAAATTGAGACCTCGTTTGTTATTTGGCAATGACTTGAATTGGTTCGAAGAAGATTTGTTTTCTAAAATCCTAATAGTGAACAAATAAAGGGACAATTAAACCTAACTACGAGAAAACAATATGGAAAATTAGATTTTAACTAAATACACAAATCGAGAATCCTAAACGGGACCTAAAAACCCTAAATTAAACAAAATTAAGTCCTAAAATGATATTTTTGGTTTTTATAATATTTAATTGACTAAAAAGCTAGGGGAAAAAAACTAGACCAAAAGCGAAAGAGTTTTAAGCTAAAAATCACTAAAAATATAAACGGGATTCAATCCCGTTCTTTAAAAAAAACAATTTTTTGCAATTTTAACCCTTCAGAAGCAAATCTATTTTTCCTAGGATCTAAATGTTTAAAGAAAATTTTCTAAAAAAAGAATTATATTTTTTTGACTTTTTTAATGATTTTTATGAATTAAAAACGATTTTAACAAAATTAAATGTTTAAAAATACTAAACTATTTATAAAAAAACTAAAAAAATTACGAAAAATGGCTTGAATAATGTAGAATCTAAGAAAAATAAGTTGGTGAAAACAGCTTATCGAATAAGTTGTAAAATAAGCCAAAATAGCTTATTATGCAAAAGAGCTCAAAATGTGTATAAGAATTAACTAAAGGCAAATTCTAACGAATGAGCTATTGTAGCACAATGGTAGTGTGTGTTGGGTGTGAGACGTGTATGTGTGAAGAGCTAGGTCATGGGTTCAAATCCCATGACTTAGCTTTTTGGAAATCTTTTTTATTTTGAAAACTTTTAAAAGCAAAGTTGTAGAAAAGATGAAAATAAGCACTCTTTATAAAAACAAAACTTGTTGAAACTTAATCAATAAGCTAAAAATTGGCTTAAAAACAAACAGATTGCACTAAAATTTGTTTTTGGATTTATGCTTTGAATCTTCACTATAATGAGCTAAACTTATGACAAATTAAGCTTAAACTATCTATAACTATCCTAATAAGCTAAACTAAGCTAGAAATGAGCATAAAGAATAAGCCATAAGCTAAAAATTTCAAATAAGCACTTTGGATATACTGAAATCCAAACAGACAACTTAGCTACTTTGGGCTTAATTTTAACTATGTAAACAGAACCTTATGGTTTTAAGCCTTATATTTTCTTAAATCTAGACCTATAAGCTCTCTAAAACTTCTTTTGAAAAGTATTTTGAAACTCAAATGCTTAATGAAAAAGTTGCTTAAATACGTTATTCAATCTTGTTTTAATAAATCACTATATCTTGACCCTTGCACACCAATTATACCCAATTGATCAAAAACTAAAAAAAAAAATTCAAGAATCAATTAAAATCAAGATTTTGAGTACTTGGATGTATGGTATTTTTTTAAAAGGAAGATAGGGGTTTAGTTTAGGGATGATTTGGGAATGATTGGAAGTGTTTTCTTGAATTTTAAGCAATGGTGGATGTGTTTGTGTTTGGGGGGGGTTGCCATCGAATGAAACTGAAGGAGAGAAGGAGGGGCGATTTTTGTACTGTTGGTACTTATGTGTTCAAAAGGTAAGTAATCTATTTATGGGAGAGTATAAATCTAGATAGTATCAACTTGTATAAAAAAAGATATAAGGGATGTTTGTGTGGGCTTGTTGACCGACCATAGGGGGGGTGTTTGGGCTAAGGATACATTTTTTTTAAACTTTGTATTACACTAAATTTTGGGCCTAAGCTTTCATTTAAATTGTTAATAATTATAAAAACATGACTTTAACGCGGTTTCGGCCAAACGCGGGTAAACAACGAAGAAAAGTAGTAAAATAAAATAATTAAGCTCTCGAAGCTAAAAATATGGAGATGTTGATTTCTCGATCGTTAAAACGAATAATTAACCAAAGCTCGACTCGCGAATAATTAAAACGACGATTTTTACTAAATCGACTAAAAATAATAAAATAAATTCTATAAATTTAGAAAATAGAATTTAAAGCTCAGGATAAACATTGACTCGAAACTCGAGTTGCACCAAAAACAAGCGTTAAATGCTAAGAGTCATGTAACCACATAAAAGTGACTCCAATAATAATCAAAAGAGTCAATTATCATACGTTTGCTTCCGATTACTGTCCTCAAAATTGACGGATGTCATAGTTTTCCCCTGTTAAAGGGAATTTCGTCCTAAAATTTTAGTTGCTCGTCCTAAGCCATAGCGCTCGCGAACAGTTGCGGATTACTTGCGCTTCATCTCGTCTTCTCGTTCCCAAGTAAGTTCTGGTCCTTGTCGAGAATTCCAATGAACTTTTACAATAAAAATCCAACTTCGTTTAAGCTTCTTAACCTCACGGTCCATAATTTCAACAATTTCCTCAACAAAACGTGGTTTGTCGTTGATCTTGATTTCTTCTAGCGGTACGTGCACGTTTACGTTGGTTAGGCATTTCTTCGAGTTTGACACGTGAAACATGTAATGAAATCCTATAAGGTCTCGTGGTAAGCGCAACCGATAAGCTACTGGACTGACTTGCTCGACAATCTCGAACGGTCCTACGTATCTCGGTGAAAGTTTGCTTCTCTTACCAAAATGTACTACGCCTTTCTAAGGCGACACCTCCTTCCATATAATGCTTTAAAAGGAGCATAATTGACGTTCAGGTGGTAGCCGTTGTTGTATAGAAATTCTACTAAGGGTAGATGAGTATCCCAATTTACTTCAAAGTCAATTGTACATGCCGAATGCATATCTTTTAATGTTTTCATGGTACGCTCACTTTAACCATCGGTTTGTGGTGGTAAGCGGTACTCATATCCAGTCGCGTCCCTATTGGTTTATGTAACGATTGCCAAAATTGTGATGTGAAGCTTGCTGTCACGATCAGATATGATTGACGCAGACACCCGTGCCTTGATATGATCTTGTTGATGTATAGTCTTGCAAAGCTTTCCATCTTGTATTCTTCACGGATAGCTAAGAAATGCGCAGATTTGGTCAGTCGATCGACAATGACCTAATTTGAGTCGTGTCTGTTATTGGTTCTTAGTAATTAGGTTACGAATTCCATAGTGATCTTCTCTTATTTCCTCTCGGAAATCTCTAGCTGTTAAAGCAATCTCGAGGGTTTCTGATGTTCTGCTTTGACTTTAGAGCAAGTCACACATTTACTAACGTACATAGAAATATCCTTCTTCATTTCGGGCCACCAATATAAGTTCTACGTAGATTCATAATCATTTTTTCTGCTCTAGGATGTACAGAATACCTTGTAGCATAGGCTTCATTCATGATCAAAGTTCTCAAATTGCCATAGACTGGCACCCAAATTCGTTCAGCAAGATATAATCTACCATCTTCCTTTCTCTTAAGCTGTTTGCCCAATCCCTTCAACATTTATGCTGGAGTGTTGACGCCTTTAGAAGCTTTGCTCTGAGCTTCCAGTATCCTAGCCTTAATGCTAGAGTAAATTGTCATGCTCATAGCTCGAGCTCATCTCGGTTTCATCCATTTTTCCTACTCAATACATCAGCTACTACGTTCACTTTACCTGGATGGTAGCGAATCTCTCAGTCATAATCGCTAAAAAGTTCTATCTATTGTCTGTGACGTACAAGTAGTGTCTCCACATCTTAAGAGCAAATACTATTGCGCCCAACTCTAAGTCATGAGTGGTGTAGTTCTTCTCATAGATTTTTGAGTGGCCTAGATGCGTATGCTATCACTTTGTTTCTTTGCACCAAAACGCAACCAAAACCTCGGTTACAATGCGTCACTCAATAACTACATAAATCATCTGTGCCCAGAAAGTTGCCAGAATAGGGCATCACACAAACATGGTCCTTCAATGTCTGGAAAGGCGTTCTCGCTCATCACCCACTCGAAAACTTTTGATTTTCTGAGTTAAACAGATGTGAGTGGCTTACAATCTTCGAGAAATTATGATAATGCCAATAGTTCCTACCAATTCCTAAGAAATGTATCGGATCTCGGTGGGTCTTTGGGGGCTTCCATTTCTTTACTGCTTCAATTTTGCTGGGATCCACATGTATACCTTCACTATTCACTACATGACCGAGAAAATGAACCTCTTGTAGCCAGAATTCGAACTTCAAAAATTTCCCGAACAATATCTCCTTTTCAAGCAATTCCAACATCAGTTTTAGGTGGACTTCATGCTCCTCCTTAGACTCTGAATAAATTAAGATGTCATCAATGAAGACAATGACAAACTTGTTGAGATACGTCCTACATACGCGGTCATAGAGGCCATGACACGCGGGAGTATTAGTCAGACCGAAGGGCATGACCGTGAATTCAAAATGTCTGTACCTCGTCCTGAAAGCGGTTTTGGAGATGTCTTCTTCGCGCACTCTCAACTGATGGCAGCCAGATCAAAGATCTATTTTCGAAAAATACCGTGACCCTTGCAACTGATCGAACAAGTCATTGATCATGGGAAGAGGGTAGCGGTTCTTGATTGTTAGCTTGTTCAGCTCTCGATAGTCTATACACATACGGAACGAACCATCCTTCTTTTTAACAAATAAGACTGGGGCTCCCCAAGGTGAAGAGCTAGGTCGTATGAAACCTTTTTCTTGCAGTTCTTTAAGTTGGTTGGATAGTTCTTGCATTTCCGTAGGTGCCAAACGATAAGGTGATTTTGCAACAGGCACAACTCCAGGAATGAGATCTATGCAGAACTCCACTTCACGAGATGGGGGTAAACCCGATAAATCTTCCGGAAACACACCAGGGAATTCAAGTACAACAGGGATGTCTTTGAGTTTCAGCTCGTTCACTTTCATGGTTTTCAACTGTTTTAGGTTTCTTTCGGGCCGTTCTCCATGAACTTCCAAAATCTCTCTGTTAGATAACGGGATTTGGAGAATTTTCTCATAACAAACTATCTTAGCTCTAGGCCTTGATAACTAATCCATTCCTACGTTCACGACGAAACTACCATGTCCAAAAGGAATCGAGTCGATGATGAACGTTTATGACATTTAGGTTCTAGTCCACATCCATGGACAATCTTGTTGGTTTATAACTTTAGACCGTTAGCAATTTAAATTTTGTATTCGGGGTTTTGAGTTATTCAAGGGAAAAAAAGTTGGTAAAAATAAAACTAAAATAGGCATCGGAATCGAATATTATAGTAGAAAATGATCGATGAAAGAAAAAGCACTCGTCACAACGTTCAGATCTTGCTGGGCTTCATTAGCAGTAATGGAAAAAGTTCTACCACGGCCTAGTTTCCATTGTTTCCCTTAATTGCAGAAGCTAGACCCCGGATTAGCGCATCAATATGCTTGCTTTACGAGATGGAACGTGCGCGGCACTAGTCTAGCTAACTCATGGAATCGGGTTGTGTATTTGTAAACATCAGCTCCAATCATAACATGATTCCAAAACTCTTCCTTCAATTCCTTAATTGCATTACCTGGACAATATTTTTCCATCAACAACTTCTTTAGGTCTTCCCAAGGTTGGGCTATAGAAATTGCCAGACCTTTTGTCTAAACTAGTGTGTTCCACCAAGTTAAGGCGCGACTTTGCAGCATACAAGTCGCGAATTCGACTTGGTTTTCTGTGGACACTTACTAATAGTGAGCACACACTTCTTTTCTTTCCAATTGATGCAGGCAATGCTCTTTCAGTTTTAAAGAATTCCTTAGCACCACAAGACTTGAATGTCTTGTAACTGCAAACCTGACGTGTTTGCATGCTTAGTCGTCCTTATCTCTCTTACTTCAACTTAGGGTCATTAGAATTTTAGTAGAGCATACCTCTTTTAACTTCTTCATGAGTCAATATGATTAACGCTCAAATTTCAGTGACCAAAGCTCGTATTGCTTAGGTTCGTTGGTACGGAAATGTTTTTTTACCCCCCTCCTTTTCAAAAAAAATTGTGGTTTCATGATTCGTTCCTGAGTTGCGCGTGTTTCCTCTCGGAGGTATGGTTTTAAACAAATTGTCCACACATTTATTTGAGTAATTACCTTGACAAAGTATAATTCGAGTAGCGTAAATATGTCTATATGCAAGCTTTAATTGTATTGATATAACACTTCATTCAAAAGAGATGCGACGAAAGTTTATATAGATAAAAGAGATGAACGCTCTCAAATACGTAGTTTTAATTCTCCCATAATGATTGTTATCCAAAAAGATACGTCTTTAAAAGTTTATATTTCATAGTAACCTCCAACAAAGTTGGATTTTCAACATAAATCGTGATAAAAAAGGTTTGACTAAAAAAATGTATTTCAAGTAATGCATAATAAAGAAATTTAATTTATTTATTTTATTTTAAAAAATATATTTTATTAAAGTCATAATAAGGATTTCTAAAATTTGAAGTCATATTAAAAATTTTCTAATTTGAGTCAAAAGGTAACTGAAACACGATGATACCGATACAAAAGAATTTATTTATTTTTTGATAATAAAATACATTTTTTCGAACGCGGGTTGAATAAATATATTCAACAAAGTTTGGTGTTTACATGTACCTTATAATACATAAGTTTTGACGCTAAAACGATGTAACCTTGAAAAATGCTAGTGCATCACATTATAAAAAGAAGTGTTCAAAAAGTATCTCGCTTATACATGTTTTGTTACCAAAGGACTTCGACTCGTCCAAATAAGTACCATCTCCGAAACACGAACGCCAGGACAAAACTTGTTATTATGGTTACACAATTAACCAGTACCAAGTATAAGGTTCTCGTTCTCGTATCAATCCTTTTATCTCAAAAGGGGGGTCTTCCAATGCGCTGGTATATAACCAAACAATAGAGTGATAAAAAATTTTTTTTTTCTTTTTTTTTTTTTTTTTTTTTTTTTTTTATTTTTTTTTTTTTTTTTTTGTCTATAAGCGAGTTATCCTAATGGCAACTAATGACGTTATGGCGTCTCTATCGAAGATCTTTAGAACGAAACATTAAGTTATAGGTTTCCACGATAGAAACAATGTCAATCCACATAGCGGGGATAAAAAATAGTCGTTTGCAATACGCATGGTAGGGTAAAGACAAAACATCACGCAGTTCTGCATTCAGCCCTAGTCTCTCTATAGTCGCGTTGCATTGACGTTATTTGAGTATCCACATCCAAACATCCAAGCCTCACCCATCCTCGAGTGAATTCAACAAAGGTCTTATGCCATGTAGCAACTTGAAGCCTAATTTCACAACTCATCAAACAAGAACTGTCATGAACTTAAGTTAGAAGTTGGTAAAAAGCTTAATGTTTTTGAAAAAATTGACTTAACTTTGAGGTCGCTCAGAAACAAAATCTTGAATTACTGAACATGGTGTTTGCGAACAAGCAAAGAATGCTTACGTTAGAAGCCAAAATGGTTGGCTTAGCAGCATGACGAAATAAAATGAAGTCATGATCAAAATGTAGGTCGACTAGCTCTAATAGCGAAAGAAGGAACGTCTCTACATATCGTGTATGCGTAGTTCACCTGCTGCTCGCCTTGAGTTCTTACTCAGAATCTATCCACGAGTCCTTCTCAAGTCCTTATGCAGGGTAAAGGTACGAAAACTAATTGGGTGTACGTCGTGACTCAATCGCGAAATCATTAGCGCGCGAAGACGATCTATGGGACATATTGTGACTATAATGGTTTTCTTAATAACAAGGTGCCTAGGGACAGTGTGACACTATAATGACAGTAACCGATGTGAAAGCAAACTCAGAATATATCAACATAAGCATGATGTACTAAATCAAATAGTGGACATCTAAAGGTAAATGATGTATGATGCACATAATTCCTAGTATGCTTTTCAGTGACTAAAGTGGAAAGTCAGTTTTTAAACTTGTTTAAAATAATGACTATACCCAGTGTTGCATGATACTCCTGAATAGACATAGTTGATCACAAGTTATGTCTAATTAGGTTCTAATGATGCAACCACTAGACTATGATCGTTTCAGGTTTGATGTTTTTAGAAAAAGAAAATCATTTTGGTTATATTTCGGATTTTGATTTTTGAAAATAATACCGACATTCTCTATAACCTTAGGCTCTGATTACCATCAGTCATTACCCCACCAGGCACGAAAACGCGAGTGTAACATGAAAATTCGGGAAAACATCAAATAAGATGACAGATAAAACACCATACATGAATTTAGATGAAGAAAGTTATCGAATTTAAGCATTACAAAGTACGAGTTTAAAAGAACAAAAGGTCTTCATTGTTGTTTTTCTTCCGAACTTGGAATCACCCTGTGATATCATTTTTCACAGCCCGGATGATGTATTCTTGGTTTGGCTGTTCTAGAGAGAGAAACACATGGAGAGGTTTTCTAGAGAGAGAAACTATATGTGTAAAATGAAAATGAATAAATGACTAGCTACCTCTTCCAAAGTTGGAAGAGGTATATATAGTTCTTACATTAATACAGGTTTTGGTACCAGTTCAAACCAAAAATCACACGATTATACTTTTAAGCTACGAGCTATAATAAACAGTAAAAGACATGGGGTGACCGTGTCTTTTTCCTCTTATCTAATATTCTCCCCTAAGGGAGGTCACCTGAAAATACTATATTTAATCACTTCAGTCTTTAGTCATGGGACATTTGATTCCTTTCATTGATATCTTATACCTTTGGGGGTAGTGATCTTTTGATTTATCTTTAACTTGTCTTTGATTGTGATCTTGAGCTTTCTTGAGATCATCACCCAAACATAATCTTACATCATCTTGTAATGGATCGCCATCTTGTGCACTTGTGAAGAAATAAACGATATCAGAGTTTGCGGAAGCTTTGACACCTTTATGAGATCTTTCATAACTTCATAACAAGTGTAGGTCGTGTCTGAGCATTCGGTTATTCACTTGACATTTCTGGTACTGGGTATCTCCATCTCCATTTCCATCTTTAAATTATCCTGTAATGAAACAGTTAGCAATAAAGAGAAAATTGATTTGAAAAAAATCAGTCTAAGTGTTAATTATTAAAATATTTTGTAACACTTCGAGAGTTTTGATTGTTTGTCAAATGTTCAATAACCGTCAATTCATATACTGGAACAAGTTTGATTCACGTAGAATCGCACCATCGTTTCTTTCCAGTTGACACAAGTTTGATTCTTGCAGAATCGCACAAGTCACCTACCAAGAGCTTGTTTGATGTTAGCTCTAGCAGGATTTCCATCTTCATTGTGAAAACCTTCATTTCACTCAGATGTTCTGGCAATATCACAAGGATAATGCGTAGGACTCTAAAGATAGTCTTGTTTCCACAGTGTGTGAAAGACAAGAGAATTGGCAATGTGTCCTAACGAGATTAATTGATGATCTCTTGGCTCTAGACTCAATAGTGCGTTTTGGTTTTAGTGATCGGAGGCTGGAGCTGACTGCCACCTTTTCAATATCAACTAACTCGGAGTGAGAAAGTCAATAGATTACGTGTTTAGTCTCCGTGAGAAATGAAACAGAAATCTTTTGAGAGATTCTGAGTGGCTAGGGAGGGTTGTGCATTGCATCACTGGGTCCATGATGTCAGTCTTCAATGTCAGCAATCATCTTAGTGATTCTGGCAGCATATGTATTGACCCGGTTTCTGCCTAAGTGTATGGAGGGCTTCTTTCTTTACACCCTTTATCCTTACTATTCTTTTTAATTCTTCAACCCCTTCAGTGCTTACCGAGACTTCATGACTAGAAACCTTGTTGGGTTTGTTCCAGTACTAGCTCCATCTCAGTCAGCACTATTCCTTATTCTCACTTTTTTGCCTTTTTTGATTGTCCCCTAAGGGACTTCTACACTAACTAGTTATTAGACTAGTGTGTATACTCCGCCCAAACGTGCTAGACTTTTTGAAAAATCCGATGCACATTTTTGTTGTAGTTTTGCCGCCCCCCCCCCCCCCCCCCCCCCCCCCAGGTGCTTCCCCCCCCCCCCCCCCCCCCCCCCCCCCCCCCCCCCCCCCCATATGCTGGGTAGCCATTTCTAAAAAATGTAAAAAACAATAAAAAAAACAATCTGAGGTACAAAAATGCCTTGAGATTTATTTCATAAGTACGTTAATTGTAATTTTCAATTGGTTATGGAGAGGAGAACTGTACCAACAGATCTGACCATGCATTTTACTTTATCGGAGATATAAGGTTGGTAAGGTTAGGTACAAGTTCCAATGATCCAGCCAGAACTGGAGGGATCTGCCCAGGGACAATCCACTAGTTAGTGTAGAAGTCCTTAGGTATGACATAAAAAAGGAGAAAAAGTGAGAATAAGGGAATAGTGCTCTGACTGAGATGGACGCTAGTAATGGAATAAACCCATCATATTTCTAGTCATGGAGTCTCGGTAGCATGAGGGGTAAGAATTAAAAGAATAGTAAGGATAAAGGGTGTAAAGAAAGAAGCCCTCCATATACTTAGGCAGAAATTGGGTCAATACATATGCTGCCAGAATCACTAAGATGATTGCTGACATTGAAGACTGACATCATGGACCCAATGATGCAATGCACAACCCTCCCTTAGCCATCAGAATCTCCCAGGAGATTTTTTTTTCTTTCTCAGGAGACTAAACACGTAATCTCTATTGACTTTCTCATCCGAGTTAGTGATATGGAAAGGTGGCAGTCAGCTCTAGCCTCCGTCACTAAAACCAAAACGCACTATTAAGTCTAGAGCCAAGAGATCATCAATTAATCTCGTTAGGACACATTGCCAATTCTCTTGTCTTTCACACACTGTGGAAACAAAGACTATCTTTAGAGTCCTACGCATTATCCTTGTGATATTGCCAGAACATCTGAGTGAAATAAAGGTTTTCACAATGAAGATGGAAATCCTGCTAGAGCTAACATCAAACAAGCTCTTGGTAGGTGACTTGTGCGATTCTACAAGAATCAAACTTGTGTCAACTGGAAAGAAACGATGGTGCGATTCTACGTGAATCAACTTGTTCTCAGTATATGAATTGCGGTTATTGAACATTTGTTATAACAATCAAAACTCTCGAAGGCGTTACAAAATATTTTAATAAATATTATAATACATTAGGACTGTTTTTTTCTCAAATCCATTTTCTCTTTATTGCTAACATATTTCATTATACAGGATAATTTAAAGATGGAAATGGAGATGGAGGGTTAGTAATACCCGAGTTACCAGAAAGGTCAAGTGAATAACGAAAAATGTCAAACGACCTACACTGTTATGAAGTTATTGAAAGAGCCTTAAAGGTGTCAAAGCTTCCGCAAACTCTGATATCGTTTATTTCTTCACAAGTGCACAAGATGGTGATCCATTACAAGATGATGTAAGATTATGTTTGGGTGATGATCTCAAGAAAGCTCAAGATCACAATCAAAGACAAGTTAAAGATAAATCAAAAGATCACTACCCCAAATGTATAAGATATCGAATGAAGAATCAAATGTCCATGAGCTAAAGACTGAAGTGATTAAATTTAGTATTTTCAGGGGTGACCTCCCTTAGGGGGAGATTATTAGATATTAGAAAAAGACTCGGTCACCCCATGTATTTTACTGTTTATTATAGCTCGTAGCTTAATAGTTAATCGTGTGATTTTTGGTTTTGAACTGGGTACTAATACCCTGTATTATGTAAGAACTATAAATACCTCTTCCAACTTTGGAAGAGGTAGCTAGTCATTTTATTCACTTTCTATTTTACACATATAGTTTTTCTCTCTAGAAAACCTCTCCATATGTTTCTCTCTCTAGAAACCAGCCAAATCCAAGAATCATCATCCGGGCTGTGAAATATGATATCCTACAGGGGTGATCCATGTTCGGAAGAAAAACAACAATGATGACTTTTGTACTTTTAAACTCGTACTTTGTAATGCTGTAATTCGGATAACTTTCTTTTATCTAAATTCATGTATGGTGTTTTATCTGTCATCTTATGTGATGTTTATCGATATGTTACACCTCGCGTTTTCGCCTTGGTGGGGTATGACGGATTGGTAATCAGAGCCTAAGGTTATAGAGAATGTCGGTATTATTTTCAAAAATAAAAATCCGAACTATAACCAAAATGATTTTCTTTTTTCTAAAAACATCGAACATGAAACGAGTCGACTAGTCCGAGTGGTTGCATCATTAGACCTAAATTAGACATAACTTGATCAACTATGTCTAATTCAGGTAGTATCATGCAACACTGGGTATAGTCATTATTTTAAACAAGTTTAAAAACTGACTTTCCACTTTAGTCACTGAAAAGCATACTAGGAATTATGTGCATCGTACATCATTTACCTTTAGATGTCTACTATTTGATTTAGTACATCATGCTTATGTTGATATATTCTGAGTTTGCTTTCACATCGGTTACTGTCATTATAGTGTCACACTGTCCCTAGGCGCCTTGTTATTAAGAAAACCATTATAGTCACAATATATCCCATAGATCGTCTTCGCGCGCTAATGATTTTGTAATTGAGTCACGACGTACACCCAATTAGTTTTCGTACCTTTACCCTGCATAAGGACTTGAGAAGGACTCGTGGATAGATTCTGAGTAAGAACTCAAGGCGAGCAGCAGGTGAACTACGCATCATACCACGATATGTAGAGGTACGTTCCTTCTTTCGCTATTAGAGTAGTCGACTACATTTTGATCATGTCTTCATTTTATTTCGTCATGCTGCTAAGCCAACCATTTTTGGCTTCTAATGTAAGCATTCTTTGCTTGTTCGCAAACACCGTGTTTAGTAATTCAAGATTTTGTTTCTGAGCGACCCCAAAGTTGAGTCAATTTTTTTCAAAAACATTAAGCTTTTTACCAACTTCTAACTTAAGTTCATGACAGTTCTTGTTTGATGAGTTGTGAAATTAGGCTTCAAGTTGCTACATGGCATAAGACCTTTGTAGAATTCACTCGAAGGTGGGTCCATGCCGGGGAGGAGGAATCTCTCCTCGTTGTTTTTATCTACGATGTCAATCTCGATTCCAGGTTTTGAGGCTGAGGCTCATTCTAGTGAAGTGGTTGATATTATTTCTGTGGCTTTTTGTAGAGGCTTTCCTCTTGAGTTATTTTTTTCGTTTTCGACATGATAGTTGGACCTAGTAGTCAGAGAGGCTTACAATGGTTTGGGGTTTGATTAGTTAGTTATATTTGATTCTAGTAATAACAGAAGGTTTGGAAGTGCTTGGTGTTTGGATGTGGATACTAAATTTAACGTGAATGCAACACGACTATAGAGAGACTAGGGCTGAATGCAGAACTGCGCGATGTTTTGTCTTTACCCTACCATGCGTATTGCAAACGACTATTTCTGATCCCCACTATGTGGATTGACATTGTTTCTATCGTGGAAACCTATTACTTAAACGTTTCGTTCTTGAAGATATTCGATGAGACGCAGTACGTCATTAGTTGCCTTAGGAGCAACTCGCTTATGAGTATTATCACTCTAGTTGTTTGGTTGTATGGCCATCACATGGAAGACCCCCCTTTTGAGATAAAAGGATTGATACGAGAATGAGAACCTTATACTTGGTACTGGTTAATTGTGTAACCATGATAACAAGTTTCGTCCTGGCGTTTGTGTTTCGGAGATGGTACTTATTTGGACGAGTCGAAGTCCTTTGGTAACAAAACATGTATAAGCGAGATACTTTTTGAACACTTCTTTTTATAATGTGATGCACTAGCATTTTTCAAGGTTACATCGTTTTAGCGTCAAAACTTATGTATTATAAGGTACATGTAAACACCAAACTTTGTTGAATATATTTATTCAACCCGCGTTCGAAAAAAATGTTTTTATTATCAAAAAATAAATTCTTTTGTGTCGGTATCATCGTGTTCGGTTACTTTGACTTCAAATTTTTGGAAAATTTTATTATGACTTCAAATTTTAGAAATCCTTATTATGACTTTAATAAAATATTTTTTTAAAAATAAAATAAATAAATAAAATTTCTTTATTATGCATTACTTGAAATACATTTTTTTAGTCAAACTTTTTTTTATCACGATTTATGTTGAAAACCCAACTTTGTTGGAGGTTACTACTAAATATAAACTTTTGAAGACGTATCTTTTTGGATAACAATCATTATGGGAGAATTAAGACTACGTATTTGAGAACGTTCATCTCTTTTCTCTATATAAACTTTCGTCGCATCTCTGTTTGAATGAATGTTATTTCATTACATTTAAAGCTGCATTATATATATGTACGCTACTTGAATTATACTTTGGTCAAGGTAATTACTCAAATAAATGTGTGGACAATTTGTTTAAAACCATACCTCCGAGAAGAAACACGCGCAACTCAGGAACGAATCATGGAAACCAATTAAGGTACATTCGTACCAAACGAACCTAGAGCAGATACGAGCTTTGTTCACTAGAAATTTGAGCCGTTAATCTATTTGACTCATGAGAAGTTAAAAGAGGTATGCTCTACTAAAATTCTAATGACCCTAAGTTGAAGCAAGAGAGATAAGGACGACTAAGCATGCAACACGCAAGGTTGCAGTTACAAGACATTCAAGTCTTGTGGTGCTAAGGAATTCTTTAAAACTGAAAGAGCAGTTGGCCTGCTATCATAGTTGGAAGAAATGAAGTGTGTGCTCTACATTAGTAAGTGTCCCACAGAAAACCAAGTCGAATTCGCGACTTGTATGCTGCAAAGTCGCGCCTTAACTTGGTGGAACACACTAGTTTAGACAAAAGGTCTGGCAATTTCTATAGCCCAACCTTGGGAAGACCTAAAGAAGTTGTTGATGGAAAAATATTGTTTTTCCAGGTAATGCATATTAGGAATTGAGGAAGAGTTTTGGAATCATGTTATGATTGGAGCTGAATGTTTACAAATACACAAAAACCAAAAATCCCGATGATTCCATGAGTTAGCTAGACTAGTGCCGCGCACGGTCACTCCGTAAAGCAAGCATATTGATCGCTACATTCGGGGTCTAGCTTCTGCAATTAAGGGAAACAATGGAAACTAGGCAGTGGTAGAACTTTTGCCATTACTGCTAATGAAGCCCAGCAAGATCAGAACGTAGTTTGGTGTTTTTTGTTGTAATGGTGTCGAGTGTTGTTCTTTCAGCGATCATTTTTCTATATAATATTCGATTCCGATGCCTATTTAGTTATATTTTTCCAACTTTTTTCCCTTGCCCCAATTATATCAACCATAACCACCTACCATAATAACACCGAAAACCCCGAACCAAATACAAAATTTAAATTGCTAACGGTCTAAAGTTAGAAACCAACAAGATTGTCCGCGGATGTAGACTAGAACTAGAATGTCATACATTCATCATCGACTCGATTCCTTTTGGACATGGTAGTTTCGTCGTGAACGTGGGAATGGATTGGTTGTCAAGGCCTAGAGCTAAGATAGTTTGTTATGAGAAAATTCTCTAAATCCCGTTATCTAACAGAGAGATTTTGGAAGTTCATGGAGAACGGCCTGAAAGAAACCTGAAACAGTTGAAAACCATGAAAGTGAACGAGCCGAAACTCAAAGACATCCCTGTTGTACTTGAATTCCCTGGTGTGTTTCCGGAAGATTTATCGGGTTTACCCCTATCTCGTAAAGTGGAGTTCTGCATAGATCTCATTCCTAGAGCTGTGCCTGTTGCAAAATCACCTTATCGTTTGGCACCTACGAAAATGCAAGAACTACCAATCAACTTAAAGAACCGCAAGAAAAAGGTTTCATATGACCTAGCTCTTCACCTTGGGGAGCCCCAGTCTTATTTGTTAAAAAGAAGGATGGTTCGTTCCGTATGTGTATAGACTATCGAGAGCTGAACAAGCTAACAATCAAGAACCGGCTTACACCTCTCCCAGGATCGATGACTTGTTGTTCGTTCAGTTGCAAGATAAGGGTTCACGATATTTTTTTTCAAAAATAAATCTTCGATTTGGCTACCATCAGTTGAGAGTACGCGAAGAAGACATCCCCAAAACCGCTTTCAGGACGAGGTACGGACATTTTGAATTCACGGTCATGCCCTTCGGTCTGACTAATGCTCCCGCGGTGTTCATGGACCTTATGAACCGCGTCTGTAGGCCGTATCTCGACAAGTTTGTCATTGTCTTCATTGATGACATCTTAATTTATTCAAAGTCCAAGGAGGAGCATGAAGTCCACCTAAAACTGATGTTGGAATTGCTTGAAAAGGAGAAATTGTTCGGGAAATTTTCGAAGTGCGAATTCTGGCTACAAGAGGTTCATTTTCTCGGTCATGTAGTGAATAGTGAAGGTATACATGTGGATCCCAGCAAAATTAAAGCAGTAAAGAATTAGACGCCCCCAAAGACCCCAACCGAGATCCGTTCATTCTTAGGATTGGCAGGATACTATATGCGATTTATCGCAAATTTCTCGAAGATTGCAAAGCCTCTCACTCTGTTAACTTAGAAAAATCAAAAGTTCGAGTGGGGTGATGAGCAAGAGAACGCCTTTCAGACATTGAAGGACATGTTGTGTGATGCTCCTATTCTGGCACTTCCTGAGGGCACAGATGATTTTGTAGTTTACTGTGACGCCTTGAACCGAGGTTTTGGTTGCGTTTTGATGCAAAGAAACAAAGTGATAGCATACGCATCTAGGCCACTCAAAAATCTATGAGAAGAACTACACCACTCATGACTTAGAGTTGGGCGCAATAGTATTTGCTCTTAAGATGTGGAGACACTACTTGTACGTCACAGATAATAGATAGAACTTTTTAGTGATTATGACTAAGAGATTCGCTACCATCCAGGTAAAGCGAACGTAGTAGTTGATGTATTGAGTAGGAAAGAATAGATGAAACCAAGACGAGCTCGAGCTATGAGCATGATAATTCACTCTAGCATTAAGGCTAGGATACTGGAAGCTCAGAACGAAGCTTCCAAAGGTGTCAACACTCGTGCAGAAATGTTGAAGGATTGGATCAAACAGCTTGACTGACGAAAAGAACAGATGGTGTATTATATCTTGCTGAACGAATTTAGGTGCCAGTCTATGGCAATTTGAGAACTTTGATCATAAAATGAAGCCCATGCTACAAGGTATTTCGTACATCCTGGAGCAGACAAAATGTACTATGATCTACGAGACTTATATTGGTGGCCCGAAATGAAGAAGGATATTTCTATGTACGTTAGTAAATGTGTGACTTGCTCTAAAGTCAAAGCAGAACATCGGAAACCCTCGAGATTGCTTTAACGGCTAGAGATTTCCAAGAGAATTGGGAAAAAAAAATAATGGAGAAGATCACTTTTGGACTTTCGTAAACCTAATTACCGAGAACAATAGCGGACATGACTCAATTTGGGTCATTGTTGATCGACTGACCAAATCTGCGCATTTCTTAGTTATCCTTGAAGACTACAAGATTGGAAAGCTTTGCAAGACATACTTCAACAAGATCATAGCAGGTCATGGGTGCCTGCGTCAAGCATATCTGATGTGACAGTTCAGTAAGCTCTACATCACGATTTTGGCATCGTTTCATAAACCATTAATGGACGCGACTGGATATGAGTACGCTTACATCCACAGAAGTATGCTCAAAGTAGTGAGCGTACATGAAACCATTAGAAGATATGCAATTTCGGCATGTATAATTAACTTTTGAAGGAAGGATATCTGGGGATACTCATCTACCCTTTGTGAATTTCATACTAACAACCGGCTACCACACCGAATCCGAACGTTAATTGTGCTCCTTTTAAAGCATTTTTGGGAAGGATTCGGGTTTGTTCTTTGTCGCTTGGAATGGCGTGGTATGTTTTCGGTATGAGAATGCAAACTTTCAAAGCATAAGGTAAACTGATTTTAAATGTTTAAGTAGATTAATGATCAAATTTACTTCTATCTTAGCTTATAGACTAAGATGAACTAAGATGAACTTATAAGAGCTTATGTAACAATAGCAGCTTATTTAAACCATCTTTTGCATATTAAGTAAAACAGATTAAAACTCAGTATGATAAGTAAACTTAAACTTTTATTAATAAAAACATATTACAAAGCTTTTAAATGAAAATTACAAGTATTTAAATGACATTAAGCTGAAAATTACAATAAGCTACAAGCTAATTTTACACTACTCCTAGTTAAGCTTCATCTTCCTGTGAGTGAGTATGCATGTATTTATAGTTGCTGAGTGAAGTTTCTAGGCCCTCAAGTCTGTTAGACGCTCCCCTTCAAGCTTTAATCTCGTCCCTTCCTTTAATGCTAATCATTGGATCCATTTCTTTAACCGTTAGATTGATTTGATGAGCACACGGATTGCCAACGTGGCGTTCCATGTGTCAGACCCCTTTGTGCTTCTTTTGCGCTAGATTTAGTGTAAAAAACCTTGTCCTTGTATGTTTCTTTCATATATCCGCGTGTCCTTTCTTGTGCACTTAGACCAATAAGGAGCTTTTGTGTCGTCTAACTCTGTCAGCTCGTCACTTGGTGCTTGAATTGTTGAGCTACGTCCTCAATTAGAATTAACCCTTTGTTTTTTAGCAGGGTAAATGATGAAAACGACGATGAATAGTAAAAAGCTAATACCCGCGTTTTTTACTTTTAAACGTTAGTTAGGGATGTTTAACTCGAGGGTTTGAGTCATTGACCTGGGTTGGGTTTTTATTAAAATGATATTGGACCGTGGGTGTTTGTTTGGGTTATTATAGAAAGATAACAACTGTTATCTCTTTATATTTAAAGAGATAACGGTTGTTAGGGCTTTAGGGACTTTTTTATGTAAAATGGTTATACTTAAGGGACTGTTTTGGTAAGTTTGGGGTTTTGTTTTCTTGTGGTTGACTAGTTGACCAAGTTTGACTTTGAGTTGACCATTGGTTGACTCAAGTTGACTATTTGACCTTTAAGCAATCAAATCCTCGGCTCTTGTGCACTCTTCCGTTCCTGTGTCTGTGTTTGTCCGGTTTTGACCGTTTTCTTGATATGTTTGCAATATCCGTACTTACACAATCATAAAGACAAAACAAGCAATACACAAGTATTTTTTGCACAATTTTATCTTTTTAGGGCCATTTTTGATAAAAAAAAAACCGATATGTGTTTTCACACATATCAGATATTAGCAAGGGTTGAGCAAGGAAGTTATATTCAAGATTCGGGTTAACAAAAGTTGATTTTTGGTTCGTTTTGGGTCCCTTTGTGGTTCGGCCAAGTTCATAAACCCCCAAGGGTTTATAGTTTATGATTTATCTTCTATTGTGATTACATTGTAAGCTATTTTCCTTCTATTGTAATTTGATTTCAATTATTCATATGCATGCATGTTAATTTTGGTCAATTAGGAATCCATGGTGAAATTGTGAAAAAGGAAATTGTTGGATTATGAATGTTGTGGATAATCAGTTAGGTTTAGTGGAATATATAGGTTAGTTTGAAATTGTGAAATGTGATATTAGTGCGAAAAATTGTAGATTTGATAGGGTTTTATAACTCCTAACTAGACCAGAAAGTTTATGTTAGTTTTGGCGTAATTTAGAGTGTTGTAATTTGAGATTTTAAGATTTAGAATGGTAGAGATCGTTCCAATAATTGTTTTGGTATAAATTAGAGCTTCTAACTCCTAAAAACAAAAAAGTTATGGCCGATTTTAGTTAGGAATTGGTTTTGGCAAATTTCAGAAAATGATAATTTTCATATCCGAATTTGGGTCAACTTGCGATGTTATAATATTGGTTGTGTCAAAAGATTTTCTAGGTTTTCAGGACCCTAAAGTTATCTACTCCGAGTCTATTTTCAAACGAACTAGGCCT
>BQNB010080337.1:0-29966 GCA_026074375.1 Tanacetum coccineum
ATTATATTATATATATTTTTGAGAGTGAATTTTATCAAGGGTAACTTGGTAACTTTCTTAATTACTCTCGGGATTATATTATATTATTATATTTTACGTGTATAAACTGCTCAATCAAACCTTTTATCTAGGTTAGATTTAAATCCATAGGTTAGCTTATATTCTAAATTTCAGCTTTATAGGATTAGTAATAAGCTGTTTAGCTTATTAGGAAAAGCTTAAAACAGTTTTAAGCTGAAACTTGCACTTTTCATTAGAAATTTTCTTGTTATTTTTATTAAAGCTTAGCTAATTTTTGTTTAGATATCCTTAGTATACATCTTAACCTACATTTAGCTTCTTTTCTTTTCCATTTTCACCTAGAAATAAGCTAGTTATAAGCCAAAAATGTGAAAAAGCCCTTAAAAGCCTAGTTTCTGTGACAGAAACCAAAATGCTTATTTTATAGCTTATTCTGTGGATAAAAGTGCAAAGTCCTTTTGTTAATGTTGTAGAGAATAAGCTGTTTAACAACTTTGTAGTTTTAAGTTTTTGCTGAATCTCATTTTTTAATAAGCCAAAAATAAGCTAGAGTCGTAGGGTCTGTTTTGAACTTTTCTAATAGTTCAAGGTTAGTCGTTTTAACTAAAGTGTAAATTTACTATAGTTTGCCCGCCTACCTTTCACTTTACCTTTGTTCAATTTCTACCCTAGAGTTTCTCCAAAAAAAAAAGAGAAGGGAAGACAAGGGACCCGGGTGAGCAAGACTCGAACCCGGGACCCCTCGATACATCCCCTCCCTTTTGTACACACTTATACCGCTGCGCCCTTGGGTCTTTTTCGTTAAAGACTCAAGGGCAAATGTACTTATGTACATTTTGAGCTTATAAGCCTATAAGCTGAATAAGCTTATTTTCGGGCTTATTTGTCGAGCTTATTTGTGTCTCTTATTTTTCGTAGGACTATTTCAGTGTCTAGTATTTTTAGAAAAATTTTCAGAATTTTTAGATAAGGTTTAATATTTTTTATAATTTAATTTAGATAAAAGTTTATTTAATTCATAAAAAATACAAAAATTATCAAAAAAATATTTTGCTTTTTTAGAAAATTTTCTTTTGTCATCTAGTTTGTAGGAAAAATATAAAATTTTCTGTAAGGGACATTATTTATATACTTTCCCTCTTTTAAAGAACGGGTTCCGGTACGTGATTTTGTTTTGACTCGTTATTTGGTAGTCAACGAACTCCGTTTTCAGTTAGGTCTTTTACATATCATCGTTATTTGATCCCTAGAGTAGTTAGAAAAGCAAAAATTTCTTTGTAGGGTTATTTTTAAAAGTTTTTTATGGTTTTCCCCCTTTGTTCGGAAATTCGGGCTCTCGTTTTCTAGTTTAATTTTGTAATTTCTAGTTTTTTCTGAAAACGTTTAGTCGTTATAACCTAATTGACTTTTTTTTTCCACTTCCCAAAACCAATTCAGCCCATCAAACTCAATTCTTCGATCGTATCGATTTACCAGTCCAGCCTCGTTGGGGATAAACGACCCGGGAAAGCTCTATACTACTTCTCGGTTTCATTGATTGCTGGTTTTTACATTTATTTATATATTTTATATTTTATTATATATTATATATATTTACGGTGTGAATCCAGCCAACCATTATACCTGCATTACACACTCAAAGTGAGTGTGTTTGAATACAATTCAGACACAAACAAAGCTATAACAACTTGGATCAAAAATACTCTTCCTAACTTAACTCAATTAATCCCCTGGTGCAGAAATAAGCACATTACCCCTCAAAATGATTTAAAGCTTAAACTAACCTAGCAAACCTTTTTAAAGCTTAATCCATTATGAAAATCTAACTGACCAAAATGAAATCACAAATTAACTTTGACTTTTGAAGGTCAATTAGCATTAATCCAAACACCTCTTTAGTTTTGATAGATTTCAATAAGACTTGTGAAATGAACATCTCTTTAACAAACTCTTATTACCAGACATCCAACAGCTTATAACAAGCTTAACAAGCATAGATCAATAATCAATTAAGCTAGAACTTAAAGTCTAAAAGCTTAACAAGCACATAAATGAAGAAAAACTATGATCTAAACTATTTTAACTAACAACAGATTACTAATGAGCATAAGTAGATTAAAACAAACACAAATAAACACTAGATAAGCACACAAGTAAAACTAATAAGAAAATAATCAACCATTAAACTAGAAATTAAAAGACAAAGGAATTTAAATGAAAGCTTACAAGTTGCTTCAGCTAAACAGAAGCTTAATAAGCTCAATTGAGCATCTACAAGCTCTGGCTTATCCAAGGATAAGCCAATAAAGTCCATAGAAGCTCTTCCATAGCTAGCTTCTCTTCCAAAAGTCCAAAATTCAATAAGCAAGGGTGTTTTAAGCTGATTTTAAAGTTTAAATATGATTAAGATATAGTTAAGCTCAAATCCAAGCTTATAGACTTGGATGAGCTAAAATGAGCTTATTACTAACTTTTGACATAGTAACTTGATATTTGAAATGATAAAAGCTTATAGTGAAAAACAGTTTAAGAGTTCTAAAAAGGATTTTATTAATTACTAAAAATGATTACAATGCTTCAAAAGAGAAATTACATTAAACTTAACAATTATACTACTAAAAGCTGAAAATACATTTTTAACTAAAAAAATTAAAAGCTAGTCTAAGGTGCCTTGTGTGTGTGAGAGTGTGGCTATTTATAGCAACCACTGAAGCTTCTAGGCTCAAAAACGGTTAGACGCTCCTCCAAACCTTGACCCTTGATCATTTACTAATCATTGGATGCTACATTTCTACCGTTAGATCATAAATGAACTCACACGGATTGCCAGCGTGGCAATCCGTGATTGAGACATTTGTGCTTCCATTGTGAGTGTGTAGAATGTAAAATATCTCATCTCTTATGCTATCTTCAATCTAACGTGTCTTAAGCTGGCAATCCATTGATGTGACGTTTGTGCTTGTTCTCTGAGTGATTTAAGTGCAAGATTACCCATTCCTTGTGCTTCCTCTCTTCCACGTGGCATTCCCTTGCTAAGTGAACCAATAAGAGCTCCTGAAATGACTATTAAACCCTGCCATCTTGTACTAGAGCTCTTGAATTGTCGTTTTCACCCTTTGATTGAACTTTCCCCTTTGTTTTGACTCGTGGGTAAATTGAAGAAGATGAATGAATAGTACCAACGATTTTTCCCGCTTGTTTTTTTACTGAGATGGTAAAAAGGGGTGAGTTTAGGATTATGGCAATTTCAGTCCTTGTGGTTTTTAAATTATAATTGCAATGTAAATCAAGTGGTAAAATGGTTTTGACAATGGCAGGAATGGTCCTTTAACTTAGAGATCATTTGTGTAACTTTGGAAACTTGAGGGACTAGATTTGTAACTTTGGATTTTTGTCCTTTTGTGGTTTGACTGAGTTGACTAAGAGTTGACTTTTCTGACTTTGGCTTCCGGCTCTTGCACACTCTTCCGTTCTCGTATCCGTGTTTGCCTGTTTTTGACGGTTTTCTTGTGATTTTTGTCTTATCCGTACCTGCACACACAAAACACAAAAACAAGTATATCTTTGCCATTTTTAGTGTGTTTTTGGTCATTTAAGGGTCTTTTTGGTTTACTGATATTCTATTTTACCCTATCAAAATTCCCTAAACTAAACGATTTGCATGTCCACACCAATATTACAATGCCATTAATTAAACCAAATACCTCGAAGTCCTCCCAAACTAATCCTTTAAGAAGTAGTAAAGTCTTTCGTAGGAAAATTTCTAAGTCACAAGTTATAAAACACCCGTTTTCCCATTTTCAAAGATTTTTTTCATTTTTATGATTTTTCTTAATAATTAACTACCTAACTACAACTTATTCTTGTGTTGACATAATGTATTGTTTTCATTACCTTAGTGGTAACTTATTTGAGGTCATGGTAAAAGCACGATTAAATGCTAAAAGATAACTTCATCATTTCCGATTTTTCACTTTTCCCATACTAAGCTTAAAAATAGGATCACCGTTAAGTACAAGCTAAGATGCTAAGACTACTTATAATTATAACTTGTGAATTTCTCTTCCCGACATAAATCATATATTTAAGTGTGTGTGCTCAAATTAATTTAAACCATTAAATCCACATATTTAGATAGTTGAAATCTGACTAAGCTTTACACATGGGCCTTTTGGGCTAATATGTTAATCACTTAGTAAGATCACAACTTAAAGCAAACAAAAACCTCCTTAGCTAAGACATCGTTGGTTTACTTATCCCATAAATGACTTTCTTCTTCTAGCATTCCCACCGTCATCGGTAAATGCCTAAAGGCTTTTGAGACCCCATCCAGAGAATAATAATCGAAACGCATGAACTTCCGATGAAAAAGCCTTGTAGACTTTTGCAAATGTTGGTTCAAAAGAATACTTTGGTTTTAGAAAAGGAAACTTTTACTATTTATTTTCTAACTTGAAACATTATTATTACTATTTAAATTATTAGGCTAGGAACCGGTATCACTTTTCTTTCGACGTCACATCGGCCACGCCTCCGACAAGAGTCCATGTACTCATTCTGATACCGATCCTAAATATACATCCTCCATCCTTTCTTTCGATGTCACATCGGGAGCGAACCGACAAATGCCCATGTACTTTATAGCCATGGAGTTTGTATATTAATTATTACTACTAAGGATTTATAACTTGCATCCTTTTTATTTACCAACTACATTTTTTCTTTTTCATCATCATTTTTTTTGAAACATTTTTAATATACTATTTTTGCAAATACAAAAATTTCGATTTAAAGTATAAACTTGAACCAAAATTCTTATTTACAAATGATTAGCTATTATCATCGATAAAGCTTTTTCTCTAAATATGTTGATTAGACTTTTAAGAGTAAAACTCTAATTTGTAGAAATTAAAGAGAACACGTATGATTAATCATTTTAAGAACTTCAGGGAAGAAAAACCACAAATTATTTTTATAAGCCTTTAAGTTTTCCAAATAAACCTTGTTTAGCATCATAACTCGTAATCAACACTATCATCTCTTATTCTTTGCAAATTAAAACCTCTAATAAAGAAATTCTCAAATACTTAGCCTATATAAAATCAAACTTGGCATATTTAGAATCTACTTGAGATTAGCACAAGTCTTCATTTACTAATGATTCAAGTCTAGCATGTTTAAAGTCTACATGAGACTAGCACAAACTATCATCATTAATTGTTAACCAAAGTGTTTAAGGGTGTTTCTAAACCTCATGATTTTATGGCCGATATTTTACCCACCCTTCCCACCCTTGTTTCATATTTGACCTTCATTTTCTTTCTTTTTTCATTTCTCTCCTTCGAGAGTGAAGACACCATTTTTGACCCCGGCACCATCACCTTTCCATTTTCTTATCTAGAGCCGGTGGCATTTTCAATGGAAGTTTCAGTCGATAGATTCCAATCCCCAAACCTAAAAATGAAACATTGTCCTCAATGTTTAAGGTCGGGTCTCTACGCAAATCTAAGCCGTTTATTAATTATGCAAAGATAAACGTGAATCGATAAGATGAAAGGATATCGGATTTCCCCAAACTAAATTCAAATAAAGGATAAGAAGCTCGAGTGATACAGGACACAACACCGAACACGAGAGGCTTCAAAAATTGTTGGTTCAATCCTACAAAAATCACAACAAACAACAAACACAAAGAACGGAAGAAGCTAGCCTCAACACATCACAACACATTTGTTAGAAAATAGAAGGAAGAAAGAAAAGGATAAGCATGGGGTGAACTCCCCCCGAAGCGGATTGTTTGTTCACTCGATGTCGTGCAAGCTCGACCTCGATCCCTGAATTTATTTGTCCTTAGGGAAAGTTTGGAGATCCGAGATAACCAACGGTGGCATATCCCCTCCAAAATAATGTTTAAGACGGTGGCAATTCACTTTGAAATTTGAGCCATCGGGGTGAGATAATTTGGCAGTTCCATAAGGAAAAACTTCGATTATAGTGAAAGGGCCGGACCAACGGGACTTAAGCTTACCGGAGAAAATCTTTAATCGGGAGTTGAAAAGTAAGACTTGATCACCAACATTGAAGATTTGATTTTTGATCTTAAAGTCGTGAAGTTTCTTTGTCTTCTCCTTGTAGATTAATGAATTCTCATAAGCTTGATCTCGAAGCTCGTTAAGTTCGTATAGTTTGAAGCTTTCGATGATCACCTGCGATCATTGAGATCGAAATTTGGCATGCTTAAAGCCCAATATGCCTTATGTTCTGAATTTCAACCGTAAGTGACATGATTTTCCCATAAACTAGCTTGTAGGGTCGTACATTCCCGATCTAAGTCTTATAACGGTTCGAAATGCCCCACAACACAAAATCTCTAATTTGCCAGACCACGAGGCACGGTTTTCCCCGCCAACCGTTCCTTTCTAAGATTCTTTAAGTCCATGATTCGTCACCTCGACATTGACCACTATTTGAGGGTGTTAAGCGTAGAAAGACATGTGAGACACCAAATATTTATACATAACTCTAACAAACTGTCCATTACATAAATGGGTCCGCATGAATCGCTTATAATAGCTCTCGTGGCACCGAATCGTGAAGAAAAAGGATTTCAACAATTTGACAACTACCCTAGCATCCGTGGTGGGGAGCGCCTTGGCTTCAACCCATATGTGGGAAAGAATAATTGACGGCTACAAGGAAATATTTGTTTCCCCCCTGATGACGGAAGGGTCCCATAAAAATCAATGCCCCCTACATCGAAAATTTCACAAACTTGATAGCAAATTTGAGGCATCTCAACTCGATTAAATTTTTGCCAATATGTCTTTGACATGCATCACAAGATTTGATCATTGAATGAGCATCTTGATATATGGTAGGCCAAAAGAATCCGGCATCAAATACTTCTGAGCATTGATGTTGGCACTATGAATAGCCCCCCGGTGGGTCCTTCATGACCAAGACCGAGGATTTCAAGAGCTTCTTGTCCAAATACACATCTTCGGATGATTTGATCCGCACATATACGAAAAAGATAAGGATCATCCCAAAAGTAATGTTTTACATCTTTGAAAAACTTTTTCTTTTGTTGAGTTGACATTCCTTTGATGAGAAAATTCCCCGCGTGGTAATTTGCTATATCGGTAAACCACGGAGTACTTTGGTTATCATGAGAAATCACTGTATTCAATGTCTCAAGAGGAAAGGTTTCGTTAATCTCCTTAGGATCAAAAACATTCTCATACGGGTTTTCTAGACGTGAAAGGTGATCGGCTGCATAGTTTTTAGCTCCCTTCGTATCAATTACTTTAAAATTGAATTCTTGAAGAAGTAAAACCCATCTAAGCAGTCTTGCTTTGGCGTCTTTCTTGTTGAAGAGGTATTTTAAAGCGGAATGGTCCGTATACACAACACTTTTATTCATGATAAGATATGATCGAAATTTCTCAAAAGCGTATACTACTGCAAGCATCTCTTTTTCCGTTGTTGTGTAGTTTGATTCCGCTTCGGTCATCGTTTTGCTCGCGTAATGAATTGGTTTAAAATGCTTCTCAATCCTTTGCCTTAGAACCGCACCTATTGCATAATCACTTGCATCGCACATGAGTTTAAAAGGTTGGTCCTAATTGGGGCAATCAGAATTGGAGCTTCGGTTAATTTCTTTTTTAGAGTCTGAAAGGCTTGAATGCATTCTTCTGAAAAGATAAACGGGGTGTTTTTCTCAAGAAGGTGGGTCATGGGTCGAGAAATCTTTGAAAAATCTTTGATGAATCTACGGTAAAAAACAGCATGTCCGAGAAAACTTCGGATACCCTTGACGGTAGTTGGGTGAGGTAGCTTAGAAATCACATCGATCTTGGCTTTGTCGACTTCAATTCCTTTCTTCGAGATCTTATGTCCTAATACGATACCTTCTTTAATCATGAAATGGCTTTTTTCCCAATTTAGAGCTAAATTAGTGTCTTCACACCGTTTAAGCATTTTATCTAGATTGGTGAGGTACATAGAAAAAGAATCTTCTTAAACCGAGAAATCATCCATGAAGACTTCCATTGTCTTTTCAATCATATCATGGAAGATTGCCATCATACACCTCTGAAACGTGTCAGGGGCATTGCATAAACCAAAAGGCATGCGTCGGTAAGCAAACGTTCCGTATGGGCAGGTGAATGTGGTCTTTTCTTGGTCTTTTGGATCAATTGGAATTTGGAAATAACCCTAGAAACCGTCGAGGAAACAATAGTACTCATTTCCTGCGAGTCTCTTAAGCATTTGGTCCATGAACGGCAAAGGGAAATGGTCTTTTCTTGTATCTTCGTTCAACTTACGATAATCTATACATACTCTCCATCCTGTTACAAGTCTTGTCGGCACCAATTCGTTTTCATCATTGGTTACTACGGTCATTCCTCCTTTCTTTGGTACACAATGCACTGGGCTCACCCAGACTAATCCGAATTAGGTAGTAACAATCCACGTCAGAAAATTTTTTTTCAACCCTCTTTCTTAATGACAGCATGGATCTTTAGATTAACCCTCCTCTGATGTTAGACCGTTGGTTCGTAATCCTCCCCTATTAGAATCTTATGAGAACAAAATTTCGGGTTTATACCCTTTTATGTCGGAGAGCTTCCAAGCAATGGCTTGCTTTCGGGATTTAAGAACCTTTATAAAAGCGGTCTTCTCATCATCACTCAAATATTTGGCAATTATGACACGCAACTTGTTGTTATCTGTTAAAAATGCGTATTCGAGATAGTAGGTAAATTCCTTAAGTTCAACCCTCGGAGGTTTCATTGATTGAAGATTCGGCGGATTTACAAACTTTAAGCTCTTTCCTGATTTCTGGTAAGTAATTTCCTTGATTCAGTGACGGTGAAGATACTATTGAGAAGAGATTCGAAAAAGGAGAATGTCCCCCCTGGGTCATAATAAGCTTCATCAACTTTCGGTGAAAGTTTGGGATCATCGCTATCAACTAGAAAATATCACGTTCTTCCAAAAGAGAAATCCCTACCCCGAAAGCAGTGAGAGTCCGAGAAGAATTTGAAACAATCGGATCCATATCTAGGAGAAGGAATGCCATAACAATTATCGTCTGAAAATTCCTTAAAACTTCTTGTGAGTATCTTTCTTCACACCGTGACTCATAAGATCAACTTTCTTCAACGATTCAAGATTGTTGTACGAAATAGAAGGAGTATCACTACATTTAAGGGTCAAAGATTGATCATCGTTTCTAAGAATTATCTCTCCTTCATACACATCAATTAAAGCATGAGTCGTCCTAAGAAAAGGTCTCCCGAGTATCAACGGTACTCGAGGATTGGCTATGAAATCAAGAACAACAAAACTGGCAGGAAAATAGAACTTTCCTACCTTGACAAAAACATTCTCGGCTACACCAGTTGGTTTTGAAATTGTTCGGTCGGCTAATTCTAACACCATTTTTGTATCATTTAGGCCCGGGAGTCCAAGCTTTTTCCAAATGGAAAGAGTCATGAGATTAATGCTAGCACCTAAATCGGCTAGGGCTAAGCAATTATCAAACTCCGAAAAATCACATGGAATAAGAAATCGACCGGGCCACCTAGCTTCTTCGAAAGCTTTTTGAGGACAACCGCACTACAATTTTCATTCAAAGGTGTCTTGGTTTAACATCGAATTAACTTTATTTTTTGTTATTAAAGCTCATCTTTTAAAACATCGGAGGGCAAAACTTAGGCATATGAATAGAGAGTGTCCGCGAAACTGTATCTCAATCGTGAAGATTAACAGAAAACATCCATAAACTTGGAAGCTAGGATATATCCTTTTTACGGAGTTTCTCTTTGTGCAAGTCTTGAATGGTAAAGTGCAAACTAGTCTAGGTCTTTTGATACGAGAGGCTCATTGGATTGGTTCTTGAACTTTGTTTGATTTGGAACCGAAAAGAGGTTGGATGTCTTCGAGCGTGTTTAGGAACACCGTTCCTTGAAATAGCCTCGGGTTCCTTTCACCACCGGCGGTGGAGATCGATTCCATCATAACGAGGTACCAGACTTCGTATGGTAATGGCCTGGCTTCGATACGCATAGGTTTGGAATGGTATTGCTTGGTAAAGAACTCGAACTTGAAGCTTGGTTGGTATGATAGTTTTGCATAAAACTTAGCATCATGTTTTGAAAATCATCTTGCTTCTTTTGAGAATCGTTATAACTTCTTTGAAAATCATTTTGATTTCTTTGAAAATTGTCCAATTTCATTTGCAAATTATTCATGTTCGCATCATTAGCCTTAGCATAACTTTCAAAATCCGTTTTAGAAACACCTTGAATTTGTGAAACGGGAGGTAAAGCTTGATTAACCAAAGGTTGATTTGTTGGTGGTTGGTAAGGTGGAGTTTGATAAACGGCTCCTTGATTGTTTTGACGGTTTTGGTTGAAATTGCCTCCATGGTTTTGACTCGAAATGAAATTGTTTCCTTGATATCGGCTTTGGTTTCCTTGGTTGTTTTGAACATTTGGTTGATTAAAACCGGGTGGTCTCATTTGATTTGCCAAATTAGGAGATATCTTTGAACATAGTTGCCAACGGCGGCGTTTTGTTGGAAATGATGAAAGTTTATCATGAAAAACGGGAAATTTCATTTCTTTTTAGACGGACAATTGTTGAAATTAAGGTTTTGAACCAATGTAACACAAACTCATCCTCGACTTAGCTTTGACCGTACAGTAGTCCGTGAACAATCTTTTTCACTAGATCATCTTTCTAATTCGCTCATTCGAATATCCAATTTATCTTCAAAAAGAGAACGGCGATTGTGTGAAGTTCAAAAGAATTAGAAGGTGTAGAAAAGAGTGAGCATTCGTACTCACTCTTGGTTTAATTGCACGACTTCTTGAATAACGAACCTGGATTGCTCTTAATAATGACGTAAACCATCACGAGTCATCTTATCCTAGAAAATTTCCTCCCAGCCCGCTGCAGAATCAAAAGCATCTTGATCATTTGTATTCAAAGAGTTATGTTAAGAACTATCAAGTTGATGTAATTCCGAGAAACCATGATGACGACATTTGGCGAAAATCCTTTGAAACGTCCTATGCTCGTTGAAAGTTACATTTGGTTTTTGCAAGAATTAAATTATTTCATTTCGAAGGTAAAGTAGTTTTCGAAGGTGAAAAATTGTTTATGAAAATACCGATACAAGATCAGCCCCACGTTAGAATCGATCTAGAGGGGTTCTTTACAAGCCAAATATCCGAGCTTCACCCTCGAGAGAAAAAGAAAAAAGCAAAAAGCTTAATCTGACCGTATTCTGAAACGTTCGTTTAATATGTCTAAAACGTAGAAGTAAGTAACTAGCTTGTTGAAAAATCGAAGATGAATATGAGGGTCTTCTATATGCTGACCCGTAAATTGATTACTTTTTGAACAAGATTTAAATCAAAGTTTGTTTGAGTGTCAAATTTATTTGCATTTATATACGTGAACAACAATTGCATCCATCGTATCCCTCGATAAGGAGCTTGTAGCATTGAGCCATGTACGATTGTACGGGCCATTGGAAGAACCTCTAGTACCTCAACAATAACCGCTGTTATTGTTGTTGTTCGATGATTTCGATTACGACTTGAGAAACGAGTGCGCATGCACTAAAATAAAAGGAAAAGAAAATAAAAGTAAAACAAAAATTACACTAATTTTTTTATTTTTGAATTTTTTAACAATCTATTTTAAACGGATACACGGAAGACAACTTAAACCAAATAATCGAATTACCTCACGGTAACTCTTAAAAATTTTACTTTTTAAGGTGAGCCGCACCTCGTAAATGACACAAATGGCAAGTTTTTTTTTTGAATCTTTGGTTCGATTTGGGAACTTTTCAAGTTCACCGGAACTTATTTATGATAATACCTCGATTGAGGATATTATATGTTGGTGTTCTTTTACCAACTTTGTATATTTTATTTCTTTTTAAGGACAATTTTTTATATTTTTTATTTTATTTTTATATGATAACTATACTAAAAAGAAAAGAAAAATATTTTTTACTTTTAATATTTTTTAATATTTTTTTTTGGGTTTTTTATTTTTATAAAAAAAATATAACTTTCGTAAACGAAAGGATCTTCAAATCAAAATCAACAAACGTAAACGAAGAAATCTTTAACACAAGTCCCCGACAACGGCGCCAAAAATTGATTGATAGTTTTTTATACACTATGTTATATTAATACACAAAAGTATAGAGAATAATTCCCAAAGTAGCCCTCTAGGAAAATTCTTATACAAATATATAATAATAATAATATACGTATGTTTACCGGGAAGTATGCTTTCTCGGGAAGTATGCTTTCCCGGGAAGTATGCTTTCTCGGGTCGTTTCCCCAACGACTTGTGAAATTAAAACCACGCCTTAGTTTGGATAATGATTTGAATAAGAGCAAAGAGAATTTTGATTATCTATAACAGACGTAAGTGAAAAAGCAAACAAATAAAATAAGCAAACAAAAGCAATTAAGCACTTAAACTAATTAACGGCAGCAAATAAAACGCGACAAACAAGCAAATAAGACAAAATTAAACTTAAAAATGGAAACTAAATTTCTAAACTTAGAATAAGACAAAAGAAAATTTTAGGAAAAAGAAAAATATTTTTTTGATTATTTTTGAATTTGTTATGAATTAATAAAACTAATTTAATCTAATTAAATCCTAAAAAAATAGCAAATTAAGTCCTAAAAATTAAGATAAATGATTTTTAAACTTAGAAAAGTCTAAAATAACATAAAAAATCAGAAAACTATTTTTAACTATTCTTAAAATTAAAATTCTATTTTTAAAATTAAAAATAAAAGCTTAAAAATGAAAATAAAAATTTTAAAGTGTAAAAATGATTTTACTGCATGTAAAATTAATACACAAAAGTATAAAGAATAATTCCCAAAGTAGCCCTCTAGGAAAATTCTTATACAAATATATAATAATAATAATATACGTATGTTTACCGGGAAGCATGCTTTCCCGGGTCGTTTTCCCAACAACTTGTGAAATTAGAACCACGCCTTAGTTTGGATAATAATTTGAATAAGATCAAAGAGAATTTTGATTATCTATAACTACTAATTGAAAGCAACAAATAAAATAAGCAAACAAAAGCAATTAAGCACTTAAACTAATTAACGGGAGCAAATAAAACGCAACAAACAAGCAAATAAGACAAAATTAAACTTTAAAAATGGAAACTAAATTTCTAAACTTAGAATAAGACAAAAGAAAATTTTAAGAAAAAGAAAAATAGTTTTTTGATTATTTTTGAATTTGTTATGAATTAATAAAACTAATTTAATCTAATTAAATCCTAAAAAATAGCAAATTAAGTCCTAAAAATTAAGATAAATGATTTTTAAACTTAGAAAAGTCTAAAATAACATAAAAACTCAGAAAACTATTTTTAACTATTTTTAAAATTAAAATTCTATTTTTAAAATTAAAAATAAAAGCTTAAAAATGAAAATAAAAATTTAAAAGGTGTAAAAATGATTTTACTGAATGTAAAACTAAAACTAATTTTTCTAAAACTAAAAAATATTTTTTTGTATTTTTTTAAAAAAAATTTCTATTTTTTATGATTTTTCGAAAGTTAAAACCTTAGAAAAATGATTAAAAATAATCTATTAAACAGAAAATTACCAAAAAATCAGGTAAAATCTAAAAAGGAACTAGGATAACAAGAAAAATAAAAACTACCGAAAAGCTAAACAAATAAGCCCCTAAATAAGCAGATTTAGCTGCGGAGTGCTTATGGACTTACAAGCCCAAAAAGGTAATAAAGTAATTGTGTGTTCAATAACTCACGGATGAGCTATTGAAGCACAATGGTAAAGTCTTTGGGCAATTGAGCAAGAGGTCGTGGGTTCGAGGTTGGCTTACAACCCTTTTTGCTCTTTTTTTTCACTTTTAACAAAAACTAAATATCCAAACTTATTAAAAACCTTTTTTAAACAACTTTAAAACTACACTTTTTGTCTGAAAATGACAAATAAGCTCTGAAACAGCTTATGAATAAGCTGTCCTCAGAAATTGAGCCTTTGAGCTCAAAATGGCTACTTGGACTTAAACTCTTGCACAATGCTTATTTTAAGCTCAAATCAAAAACCAAAAGATGTTCTAAGCAGCTTATAATGTCTACAAACTAGAAATGAAAAGCTAAAAGGAAAAAAAACACTAGAAGCTAGCTAAATCTACTAATCAAATTAGCTAACTCAGTAATTAACTCAAAAAGCTCAACATTAAGAAAAACTCAAATGCTCAATAAAACAAGACAGAGGCTAAGCTTATGAGAACATATCTATAAACTATAAAGCTACAAATATAAACCATTAACTAAATCTTATAAGCTAGAAATTCAATTTTAAAGACTAAGCTAAGTTTACTACTGTTTTTGGCTTTTTGAGTTTTTATGAACTATTTAAAAAGCAAATGCACCTAAATTATTAAGCTAGAAAATTAGAAAAAAGACTTAATCTAACTTTAACTATATCTAGTCTATAAATCTACTGAGTTTTAAAAGCTAAAACTTATTTAAGCTACCCTAACTTTGATTCAATAAGACCAACAGTATTAACTTATTGTTAATACTGTTGGTGCAATTGACAGATTGGTTAAACCAAAAATTCAGGCTAGAAATTAAGCTAGGAATGAAAAAAAAACAAGTCTATTCTATATTAAGCTATGTGAAATCTATAATCCTACTGAATTTTAGATCCTAAAAGCTACAAACACTAGCTTAAATGAAACTAAAAAAAGTCAGCAGCAACAACCTAAGTTACTACTGCTGATGCAATTTGCAAAAGCACAAAATCACTAATGCAGGTGACCTTTTTGGTCAAGACTGCATAACACATTCCTAATGAGTGTGTCTTGACACAATGCAAACACAAACCAAGCCTAAAAATCTTAGATCCAATTTTAGCTTAACAAAGAAATAGAGATATCTCCCCTGGTGCACATAGGGGGTGGTATAGGGGTGGGGAGTTGTTGTGGGTCAAACCTATCAAGCCATAAAATCTTCATAAACTTAAACTAATGTTTCAAATCTACTCTAAACCTTATTAAATGTAATAATCTAACTATCAAAAAAGAAATCTCAAAGTTCCTTTGACTTCTGGTGGTCAAACAAGACTAAACCAAACACCCTTTTATTCTACTGACAGAATTGATAGAGCTTATGAAATGAAAATCTATTTGGCAAAACTTTATTGCCAGATTATACTTAGCTTATATCAACCATAATAAACATAAATCAATAATCACTTAAGCTAAAATCAAGATCTACAACTATTCTAACTATATTTTTGGTTTTTTATGAATTTTTGAAGACAAGTTGTGAAAAGCTAAACTCTAAACTAAATTAACTAAAAACAGATAGGAAAACTTGATTAATTATCCAAATGAAACAAAAATTAGCTCAAATAAGTAACAATATAAGCAAATAAGCAAAGCTAATTAAGCAATTAAGTAAATATTAAGTTAGAATTTAAATGACAAGGAAATTAAAGTAGAACTTACAAGATGCTTCAGCTAAACAAAAGCTTAAACTCAAATGATCATCTACAAGCTCTGACTTATCCTAAAATATGCCAGTTAAGTACATGGAGGCTCTTCCCTTGCTAGCCTCCCTTCTTTTTTCTTTTTAATGGACTCTAATTGACTAAAAAGTATGTTAAAAGAAAACTAGAACAAAAACGGAGTTGTAACGAACGTTAAATTACGAAAAACGAAAACGAGAACGAATCATGTTCTTTAGAAACGAAATTTTGCAATTTAGATCCTACGAAAGCAAAAGTAATTTCGCTATGAACTTTAGGATAAAAGAACATTTTCTAAAAAACATTTATATTTTTTTGATTATTTTTCTATTTTTTATGATTTTTTAAAGTTTTTAATAAAAATAAATGTTCAAAAATACTAAATTAATTCTAAAAATTCTAGAAAATTTTTAGAAAATAGCTTAAACTATTTAAATCCCAGGAAAAATAAAATTATAAGCAAAACTTATCAAATAAGCCACGAAATAAGCTGTAGCAGCTTATAATGCTTATTGGACAAAATGAGTATAAAGATTAAGTTGTGTAAGTTATGGATGGATGAGCTATTGAAGCAAACTGGTTAACATGTTGGGCATGTGAGCGAGGGGTCTTGGATTCGAGTCTGGTATACACCTATTTTTTGCATTTTTTTTATTTTTGAAAACTAAAAGCTAAAACTTAAAGATGACACTTTTTAAGCTATTTTAATAAAACAAACTTAAGCTGAAACCTAGAAATAAGCTTTCTAAAAGCTTTTGAAACCAGCTGATACAGAAAGTGAGCTTTTAAGCTCACTTTTGCTTGTTTCCACTTAAACACTTGCACAAAGCTCAAATTAAGCTCAAAATTAAAAGTAAAAGCTACTACTGAAAGCTTAGGATGCTACAATCTAGAAATGAAAAGCTAAAAGGAATAAAAACACTAGAAGCTAGCTAAATCTACTAATCAAATTAGCAAACTCAGTAATTAACTCAAAAAGCTCAAAATTAAGAATGGCTAAAAAGAGCAATAAGCTTTAACTGACTATGAACTTTTGTAAACTTAATGAACTACTTATAAGCTATGATTATCAACTAAAAAAAAACCTAACTCTATAAGCTAAGAAAGAATTAAGAGATAAGTTCTATATCTACTGTTTTTGGTTTTTTGAGGATTTTTGATGAACTTTTAAAGCTGATTTACCTAAGATAATAAGCTAGAAAATGAAAAATAAACTTTAATCTATATTAAGCTATGTGTAATCTATAAACCTACTGAATTTTAGATCCTAAGTCCTACTAATACTAGCTTAATTTAGGCTTAAGAAGACAGCAGTAGTAACTGAAGTTACTACTGCTGATGCAATTGACAATGGGGCAAAATCTAATATGCAGGTTACCTTAAGGGTAAGACCTACACTACACACTCCTATTGAGTGTGTTTGAACAAACTATAAACAACCATAGCCTTGGATGGCTTGGTTCAAAATTTGAAAACAAGCTACGATAAGTGATAAATTCCCCTGGTGCAGGAAAAAATTTGTTATAAGCTCTTTGATATCTGGTACCTAGGTTTTGTTTGCTAGATTTTAAAATCTCAAGTAATTGAAATCTGTCTAGAGCTTAAAGGGGTGTTTGGAATAACAAAGTTTGACCTCTAATAGTCAAACTGAGTTGTGCATTTTGCTTGAGTCAAATTGATTTTCATTTAAAAAGAGTAGGTAAGCTGTTTTCATAAGTTAGTGTTCAAAGTTTTAAAAGTTAAAGCTTATTTTCCTTAATTCTGCACCAGGGGAGGTATTTACTTTAAGCTAGCTTGTTAGATTTTAATCCAAGCCTTTCTAGGCTTGGAATTTGTTCATTTTGTGTTTGAATACACTCATCAAGAGTGTCTAGTGCAATATTGTCCCTTAAGGGCACCTGCAGGTTTGTTTTATACCCTTGCCAAGTGCATCAGCAGTAGTAACAACAGTTACTACTGCTGACTTTTTCATCATCATTTTAAACAAGTTTTGGTAGGTTTTAAGCTTTAAAATTTAGTAAGTTTTAAGATTACATATAGCTTAATATAGATAAAAACTTGTCTTTCATTTTTAGCTTAAATTCTTAGGTTAATTTAGCTTTTAATTTCATAAAAATCTCAAAAAGACCAAAAACAGTAGTATTTAGTAAGTAGCTTCTGAATTTAGATCTCTAGCTTATAGGATTAGGTTTTATCATTTAGTTTTATAGCTTAATAGTTGTTTCTGAATTAGCTTATTGAGTTTTATAGCTTATTTAGTTTTTTAGCTTTTAGACTAAATCTCTGAGTTTGCTACTTTGAACTTAAAATTTAGTTGGCATTAAGTGTTAATTATAAAGTTAGCTTGTTAGATTTAGCTTATACATATCATAAGCTATCCGGAACAGTTTTTAGTTTAAAAATTGAGCTTATAATGAAGTGTGTGCAAGTGTTTTAGTGTAAATAAGCTTATAAGCCTTTTAAAGGCTACTTTCTGAGGCAACAACCTTGATAAGCTCTTTTAGAGCTTATCTTTGAAATTCAGCTTATAGTTCCTTTTATTAAAAGTGCTTAGAATAGTGTCCTTAATAAGTTCCAGCTTTTAAATTTGAAAAATAAAAAAAGAAGTAAAAAGTGGTTTGCCAGATTCGAACCCAAGACCTCAAGCACACAACACACACGTTTTACCAACTTGCTTCAATAGCTCATCCATCATCCCTTCCTTTCATTTAATATTTGTACTTGTTTTTCTTTTCCTTTTTAATAATAAGCTGTAGCTAGTTAGGGACTTTTACCAGCTTATTAGATAAGCTGGGTTTAAGTTCTTATTTTTCTCCTATTCTCCTATTGCTTTGCAACTTTTAGGACTTTCCCTGAATTTTTGAGATTTTTCCTATTTATCGATTATTTTTAATCATTTTTCTTAGTTTTAATTTTTAAAAATACGTAAAAATATAAAATAAATTTCAGAAAAATACAACACAATAGTTTTTAGTTTTAGATAAATAGTTATTTTAGTTTTAACAATCAGAAAAATCATTTTTTCACACCCTTTTATATTTTTAATTTCATTTTTAAAAGCTTTCAATTTTAATTTTAAAAATAGGATTTTCAAATTTATTAAAAATATTAAAAATAGTTTCTTTCAGAGAATTTATGTATTTTAGACTATTCTAAGTTTAAAAATTATTTTACTTAATTTTTTAGGACTTTATTTGCTAATTTCTTAGATTTAATTAGATTAAATTCGTTTTTAAGTCATAAAAAATTCAAAAAAAATTACAAAAAAATAATTTTTTCTTTTTCTAAAATTTTCTTTTGTCCTATTCTAGGTATAGAAATTTAGTTTACATTTTTAGGGTTTAAGTCGGGTCTCTACGCAAATCTAAGCCGTTTATTAATTATGCAAAGATAAACGTGAATCGATAATGATGAAAGGATATCGGATTTCCCCAAACTAATTTCAAACAAAGGATAGGAAGCTCGAGTGAACCGGGACACAACACCGAACACGAGAGGCTTCAAAAATTGTTGGTTCAATCCTACAAAAATCACAAGTACAAACAACAAACACAAAGAACGGAAAAGGCTAGCCTCAACACATCACAACACATTATTTATTAGAAAATAGAAAGAAGAAAGAAAAGGATAAGCATGGGGTGAACTCCCACGAAGCGGCTTGTTTTTGTTCACCGAGTCGCAAGCTCGACTCGATCCCTGAATTCATTTGTCCTTAGGGAGAGCAAATGGAACTGGCTTAAGAGAAAAATGGAAAGTAGAGATGCCAGGGTCAAAAATGGTGTCTTCACTCCCGAAGGAGAGAAATGAAGAAAGAAAGAGAATGAAGGTCAAATCTGAAACAAGGGTGGGAAGGGTGGGTAAAATATCGGCCATAAAACCATGAGGTTTAGAAACAACCTTAAACACTTTGGTTATCAAAATACCCGCTTCGGGTTCAAGACATTTCTCAACATCCGGTGGTTCCGGTGGAGGACGAGGAATTGACGGATCATCTTGATGGTCAAGGTTAGGTAACTCATTATCTTCATCTTCGGAATCATCATTCTCAACACCTGGTGGAATTAAATCATCTGGAACAAGGAAAATATCGATCTCTTCTTGAACGGGTTCACTATCCTCAACGGGGATAGGAGATACGGGAAGAGACTCGATAATTGAACTTTGATTAGCACGAACATTTTCCTGTGATCGGGAAGTTGAAATCTCACAAAGCAAAGTCATCTGATTAAGATAATCCTCATGTTCACGAATAATTCTTGAAGGAAGTGTAATAAGTTCACCGACGAACTCATGGTGAAGAGGATTACTCCTTGGAGAAAAAGTAATCGAAGATTCATTTTGTTCTGGTTCATGATCGGAAATTGCTTCGGGAGCGAGATTATGGGTAGTATCATTGATTAGCTTAAAATTTTTCTTTTAATTATATATATAATATAATAATAATTAAAGTATATTATAATCTTAGAAAAACAAAAACAACATCAATGTTGCCTTAGAGTGCAGCAAAGTTAATAAACTATATTTCGAGTCGTTAATTCACCACAATTGAAGGCTTCTGTTGCTTGGAAGATCGATCACGGATCTGAAGATTTGAGTTTGAAGGAGAGAATTGAATTGAGAGTGTGTGTGGAAAAGTCAAATTAGACAATAACAAACTAAAACGTTTAAGAAAATCCTAAAAATTACGAAATTAAGCTGAAAAACGGGAGCACGAATCCCGAACAAAGGGGGAAAAACCTAAAAACTTTAAAATTAACCCTACGAAGAAATTTTCACTTCTAAACTACTCTACGGGACAAATAACGAAGAATGAAAAAGACTAGACCGAAAACGGAGTTCGTTTGACCCAAAAACGAGTCAACACAAAAAACCGCACCCGGACCGCTCTTTAAAAAATGAAAAGTTGTAAAAATGACCCTACGAAAATTTTTAAATTTTTCCTACAAACTATATGACAAAATAAAATTTTCTAAAAAAGAAAAATATTTTTTTGATAATTTTTGTATTTTTTATGAATTTTTAAAACTTTTAACTAAATTAAATTATAAAAAATAGTAAACTACTTCGAAAAATTCTGAAATTTTTTCTAAAAATACTAGACTCTATAACAATCCTATGAAAAATAAGAACAAAAAGTTTGCTTAATAAATAAGCCCGGAATAAGCTGTTGGCAGCTTATAAGCTTAAAAGCCCAAAAAGTGTATAAGTAACAAGGCCCTTGGGACTATAACGAAAAAGTCCCAAGGGCGCAGCGGTAAGGGTGTGTAAAAGAAAGGTGTATCGAGGGTAGAGACCCGGGTTCGAGTCTTGCTCACCCGGGTCACCCCTTGTCTCCTTTTTTTTCGAAAACTTTGTGAAGCAAAGTTGTTAAGCTCGTGGGGCTTAACAACTTTGTCAACTACAGCTTTTTATGAAAAGCTGTAAATAAGCTGAAAATTAGCTTATAAAGTGACAGTTTGCTTACAAAGAGCTTAAAGCTAGAAAAAAAACTAAGTCATTGGGCTTTTGAGGTCTAATAAGCTAAGTTTTGGACAAAATAAGCTAAAGGGGACTAAACTTATCCTAAATAAGCAATAAGAAGCTAAAAAGCTAAAATGAAATAAGCTGAAATCAGCTTATGATGACAGAAAGCAAAATCAAAGCTTAAGGCTAAAAGAGCTCAACTTGGCACTCAAATAAGCTAGGAAGAAGAAAAATAAGCAAACATCTTAACACTCTATCCTAAATAAGCTAAAGGAGCACAAATGAGTTTATGACATAAGCTGAATAAGCCAAGAATGAAAAATAAGCAATCCCTACACTAACACTAAGCTAAAACAGTGAAAGGGCTAGTTTGAGCTTAAAATTAAGCTATCAAATAAGCTTCCTAAAGGCTGAAACTTAGCAGGCTTTTCCAAGAGCTTATGGGCTCTCAAAATAAGCCAAGAACCAATAGCCAAAAGTCAAAAAATAAGCAATCCCTATGCCTAAGTTAAACTAAAAACAGCCAAGAGGCAAGTTTGGGCTTAAAATAAGAACCAAATAAGCTTCTTAAAAGCTGAAATTTGAGGACTTAGACAAGAGCTTATAGTTCTTGAAATAAGCTAAAAAATTGCTTAAGAGACAAAGAGCCACAAGAAAAAGGGGACTTACAATCCCCTTTGAGCCAGGGGAGATTTAAAGTAACCTTGAGTGGCTTATTTGTACAGCTTTTTTTGAGCTTGTCAAATAAGCTCAAAATTAAAAGGAAAACTAAAAAAAGATTAGTGTACTCTAGGTAATAAACTTGTGCACAAAATTTTGAATTTTAAAAAGCCTCTTTTTTTACTGCTTATTTTTGGTGGTGAAAAAGGTCTTTTGGTTTTTAGAAAACTGTGACCAAAAGGACTTGGTGGAATTTGACCCAGAGTCAAAAGGACCAAGGTTTTGACAGGAGTTTTAACACACACCATACAACCATACATTCTTTAGCACTTGGACCTCAAACTCCCCCAAGTGCCTTATCAAGTCTAAGCATTGTGCCTTTTAAAAAATCCAACAGTTTTCACAAATGTTTATAAAAACTTTGAAAAAAACATTTTGAACACCAAAGAAAACTTAAAAACGCTTAAAGGACTCTAACAAACCTATGCTAAAACTAGACCTAATAACATAACCCATTACCACAAACCATTTTGACCCGTTTTAAGGCTTATGCCAAACACCCCTTTACTTCAAAACTGTCAAACCAATGTGAGCTTATAATCTATTTTTAAAACTAAAAAACTTATAAAACCTTTTATTACTTAAACTAAATTTAACCTATTAAAGCTATTTAAAGTCTTAAAACCTCTTGCTTATTAGTGAAATAAGATAGTTACTCTACTAGCTTATTCTACTACTTTGCCGTACTTAAGGAATATTGAAGCTAAAAGGCTTACAACTAAAACAATCTAAGCGCTTAAATACACCTATAGTCATATTTAATACTAATGAAACAGGATTAACATAAGAATTCACAAAAATAAGCAATTTAACTTAAACTATAAAAATGCTAAAATGAAATTTAAAAAGGTAAACCTGAAGTTATTTGTGGTCTCAGAACCAAAGCCACTCTTGAAGAGTGAGTGGCTTAAGAAAACTCAATCCTATTGGCTCCCTAGCCTCTAAACTGAGCACAGGCTCATTAAGCTCTTTGAGAGCTTAAACTCCTTGTAGCTTTCAAAAATGCATACAATGCCTTAAGTGATCATTACTTGGATGTAAATGGATAAAAGTGAGTAAATGACTAGCTAAAAACAGAATTTTAACTAAAATTGAGCTTGTGAACAGTAATAAGCTCAAATGAGCTTATTAAGAGCTTATTGAGTAAATTTGACTTAAAATTGAAATCAAAGTACAAGTAAACCTTGAAAATGAATGTTATTACTAAACTGAGTGAAGTACAAGCTGAAAGAAACAGAGTCCACAAGTGCTGAAACGTATTGCTAAAATTTGAAAGAGACGCTTAATAATGAAAATACAAACTGAATAATAAAACTAACTACTCATTTCTTTGTATTCCTCTTTTTTATGACTGAGGATTGTGTTTGTTGTGTGAGAGGGGAGAAGCAAACAATCCTGGCCTTCAATCTTAGCTGTCCCTTTTGCTCGAAAATTGGTTGCGGATTTGCAACCATTGGCCAGACTTTATGGGTTCTAGGGCTAGTGGAGGGGGGAAGAAAGGTTTGAAACCATTGGGTGGTTTTGGGTTGCAGGGTAAAGAGGTTTGTGAACACGTGAGTGGGTTTGGGGAAGACAAAAAATGGCTGGAAAGTAGTTGTATGAAAAGGAGAGTGCACAGGGTAAACGGTTATGGAAATGCAATTTTGGTTCCTTTATGGTGTTAGTTGTTATTGCACCCACCGTCCTTGTTGTTTAAAACTTTTGGGACTTGGTAAAACAAGTCCCCAAAGGAGTATATGTGTCATTGCAATACTCGATTCCTTGGTGTTACATATTTTGGACTGGCCAGTTTGACCTTGTGGGTGTTACTTTCCAATAATGGCAATTTGGACCTTCTTTTCTTTTTCTTTCTTTTTTCTTCTTATAAATATTAGTTTAGGGTTTGGCAATTTTAACCTCAAAACTTTATTTTTCACATGTGCGACTTTTGGATTTGTAGGGGTTGACTTTGACTTTGGACCAATTGCCTTTTCGGTTGACTTTTTGACTTGATTGACTTTCGGCTTCGTTTGCTTTGTCTTTCACAGTCTTTTTCCATTACGAGTCTGGTTTTTGTCGTTTTGGCTTTGTTTTTCATCCTTTTCTTTAGTTATCGTTCCTGCACATTACCAAATTAGCAAAACAAGAATTTTTTTGGCATTTTAGTCCGTTTTTGTTTATATTTGCTTCGTTTTTAAAGGCAAAAGGTATGTGTATTTAAGCACATACCATGGTTCACCTATTGTGACCATCAAATTATCTAGAATTGAAAATTATAAGATGTGGAGTATTGCCATAACTTTTGAGTTAAGAAAACATAATAAGCGTGGTTTTGTTAATGGCTCTTGTAAAAGAGATAATAAGAATCCCTCCCCGTTCTCTTGCTATTTATGGTAATGGGGACATGCGTATTTTTGTGTTGTGTTGTTACCTAGGATTTGGAATGAGATATCTCTACCAGACGTAAAACCCCGCTTTGTCGCTTGACCTTCACCGTTCTCGTGCTCTCCCATCACCCGTCCGCACTACCGTCTTACCGCGCATCAAACACTCTCTCCTTCTTGTACTAATATTGCCTCGCCGACCGTCGATATTAACCTGAAACTTATGATAAGGTTGATGGTTCTACTGTGTTTAATTTTCATAAGAGTATTAATTCTTTGAATCAAAATGGTTCTAGTCTTGCTGAATATTATAATAATTTGAACTCTCTTTGGAATTAGTTTGATCTTATGATTATTTTACCTCCTTGTACTTGTGAGGCTGCTAAACACTTTGAAAAACATAATCAACTTATTAAGTTGATGCAGTTTCTTATGGGTTTAGATGAAAGCTATTTAGGAATTAGAAGTAACATTATTACTAGGGAACCTTTACCACTAGTAAATGCAACTTTTGCAGTTGTTTGTGGTGAAGAATTTCATAGGAATGCTACTTCAGTTGGGGCTACTAAACCTGTTGCAACTGCCTATGCAGCCAAAACTTTTGATAATAAGAAGAGGTTTAATAATAATAATAATAATAATAATTTTTGTATGTGCTTAATTACACATACCTTGACCACTAAAACCAGACTTAAATGACTAAAAACGTACCAAAAATACATTGTATTCGTATGTTTTGCATTTGTATTGTGCAGGTAATGGATATCCAAGAAAAGGACAAAAATAGAAGCCAAATCGACAAACCGGGCATAAGCAGAACGGAAAGAGAGCGGTGAAAGAAAACTCAAGTCAAGCCATAAGTCAATCAAATAAGTCAAGTCAAATCAAGTCTATGTCAACCCGAGATGAGGGCTGGAAAGAGCATCGAAACCGAACCTGAAAAAACCTAAATTATAAATGTGGGGCCCTAACTGTACCCAACTGGTGGGCCTGGGGAAAGCCCACTTATATCTTATAACCCTTAAGCCTCCAAAAATCCCATCACCTTTCTCTTTATAACACCGGCCCAAACACCAAGCCTAACACACTTAACACCCCGTTTTCCCCATTCCTCTTTTAAACACCCCGATTGTCCTGTAAAGACTAACGACGCAAAACCCAAATTATAAACTACAAAGGACCAAAGATGATACAACTAAGGACTTACACTGCAATACATACATATAACTTTCAGGGGGAAAATTTCATAACCCCAAACTTGTACCCTGCATCAAATCACTGTACATCGTCCCTTTTTCCTGCTAAACCCCTCCATTGTTATTGTTCACCCTCCATCCCTAAATTTACTCTTACCTCGAGGTTAAACCCACTTAAGTCCCCTTCTAGAAGCTTAAATGATGCAATATGAGCGACGTTTTTTTAACCCATGACACCGTTGGCAAATCAAGCGCAATCATTGCGGAAATCATTGTGTGGAACTTTAATCAAAGGTTGTGATTGATTAAAAGAAGCACAAATATGATTTGAAGGGCCAAGATTGATGCTGCTTTCTCTCTCACACAAGAAACACAGTAGCACAGGACCTAGAACCTTCCTTTGATGAGTATAAATAGGCTCCTTTATAAGCCATTGAGACACTTAGTCTTTTTACCTAACATTTTTATTTTTTTAGCTTATTTAGTTTTGATGTAATTTACCTTGTAATGTTTGGAAGTTTACTAAAATCTAAGTTTGTTTCTTAAAATTTGTTCTAAGCTCTTTTTGTTCTCAAGTCTTATTTAAGTCACTAAAAGCTTTCATTTAAAACCCTCATAAGCTGTTTAACCTTAAGCAATGGAAACTCTCTAGTTTCTTGTTATTTAAAGAGATGTTTCATTAAAAATCACTTAAAAATACTTAAAGAATCTTAGAGCATGGTAAACATTGGATGGCCATGGGTTTATTGCTTATGTGGATAAGCTATAGGTTGGTTATAAGCTGATTTGAGTATTTGAATCATATACAAAAGCTTGGACTTTTGTAAGTTTTCACTTTTTCATTTTTGGCTTATTTACTGTAGCAGTGCTTATGTGTGCTTATTTCTTGCTTATAACTGCTTAATCTTGCTTAATATTGTTGTTTATGCTTATTGTCTTTGTTTAATGCTTATATGTCATTTATTTGAGTTTTTATGCAAATCTGTCTCTTTATGCCTTTTAATGCTTATTGCTTATCTGTCCATTTAAGTGCTTAGTTCTGTTTGCTTATTAATCATTTTTGCTTATATTTGCTTACTTCTTTTTCTTATTTAGGTTTAGTGTTGCTCATTAGGATAGTTTAAGTTCAATTTAGCTTATTTCCTTTAGGTTTAAGCTTATTTGAGCTTATTTTCATTTTAGCTTAAAAACCTTTAAGTTTTATAGCCTTTTAGTTAATCTGTCTATTTTAGCTTATTGTGGCTTATTTTGGTTGCTTATTTTTGTTCTTTGTTGCTCATTTAGTATAGCTTATTATCTGATTTTGCTTATTTCTCTTTTGCATTAGCTTATTTGCCCTAAAAGTTAAAACAGTTAAGTCATTTAGATAGTATAAGCACTCTGTCACTTTAGAAGCTTATTTCTGTGCTTATTTTAGGTTTATAAAAAAAAGTTGTTTTGCAAAAGTTGCTTATTTTTTATGTGGTTTAATAAGTTGGTAAAAAAAAATGGGAAACAAAAAACGGTTTTGGATTAGGGAAGCCCCCGGTGAGCCAAGCTCGAACATGGGACCTCAACCACACCCAAGTTTTACACACATACTCCACTACCAAACATGCCTGGGTTCTTTTTAGTTGTGATTGGCAACATTAATTCTTTATAGTAGTTTTTGGCCTTTTAGCTTATTAGCGTTTTTGCTTATTTGTCAGTTATTTGATAAGCTGTGTTACCGGTTTATTTTTCTTAGGATAATGCATTGTTCAAGTTAATTTGCTAATTTTTTTTTTAGATTTTTTATTAATAGTTTAGTGTTTTTTAACATTTAATATCCTTTAAATCGTTTTAATCATAAAAATTATATAAAAATGTCAAAAAGATTATTCTTTTTTTTAGAAAATTTTCTTTTAACATTTAGAAACTAGGAAAATTAAGATTTGCTTCTCGCAGGTGTTAAATTGCAAAATTTTTTTTAAAGAACGGGATTGAATCCCGTTCATGTTTTTAGAGTTTTTAAGCCCTAATCTCTTCCGTTTTTGATCTAGTTTTCTTTGTTCTAGCTTTTTAGTCAATTAAGACTTATAAAAACCAAAAAGATCATTTTAGGACTTAATTTTGTTAATTTAGGGTTTTTAGGTCCCGTTTAGGATTCCCGTTTTGCATTTTTAGTAAAATTTGTTTTCCCTTAAGTGTTTTTAAGTTTTTGCCTTAATTTTCCCGTAGTTTTAGAAAACCAATATCAATCTTGTTCCATTCAAGCATCGATTCTCAAAACGACTCTCGACTTTCAATTGCATTCCTCGTTGGGGAAACGACCCGGGAATCATACTCCCGGATTACTATAATTGTGATTTTTTTATTCTTACCCCCTTATATTTATATATTTATATAAGTATTTTGTATTTATATATTAATATATATTTATAAAAGGTATTTGATTCTAATTGATCAGTTTTTGGCGCCGTTGCCGGGGAGGATTGTCTACGGTTGTTGAAGCCGTTTGAAAATTTTTGTTTGAAGATCCTTCAGTGTGAAGTTATTTTGTTTATTTTCTTAAAAAAAATACAAAAAATACAAAATGAATTTTCTTTTATTTAGTATAATTATAATATTAAAACAAGAAAAACCAAAAAAATAAAAAATTGTCCATAAAAAGAAATAAAAATAATAATAACCAAGTTGGTAAAAGAACACCAACATATAATACTTTCAATTGAAGTATTATCCATTAATAAGTTCCCGAACCAAAGAATCAAAAACTTACCTTTTGTGTCTCTCGCGAGGTACGGCTCACCTTTGAAAGTTAAACAAACTCCTTTGTGCGTTTTTCTTTTAAAGAGTTACCGAGAAGCGAGTTGATTATTAGGTTTAAGTGTCTTATCTCATTGTTCGTTATTAAAATTAATCTTTGAAAAAAAAATTGTGAAAAAACCCAAAAAATTAAAAATTAAAAATAAAAAACCAAAAAGTTAGTATAAATTTTCTTTCTACATTTTAGTGCATGCGCACTCGTTCTCAATCTCGTAATTCTAATCGTCAACAACAACAAGTCAACCCGACTTTTGTTGAACCATTCAATCTTGTGGAACCAATTGAAAATCAAGCTCCTCCCATAGTTACGATGGATGATACTCGTACTATGGCTCAATTGCTCGAAGCACCCACCGTGGGTTACGAGGATGCCATCGATGTGCCCGAGATCACCGCGGACAACTTTGAGCTTAAGCACGGTTTGCTTACCCTCGTTCAAAACAAACAATTCTTCGGACATGACAAAGAAGACCCTCATGCTCACATCCGTTATTTCAACAAGATCACTTCTATGATGAAGTTGCCAAACGTCCCGAGTACGTCGGTAAAGCTTATGCATTTCCCATTTTCCCTCGAGGGTGTCGCCTGGATTTGGCTTGAAAAAGAACCCCCTCGATCGATTCTTACGTAAAAACCTTGGCTGCGTTGTAAGCGATAAAAACTTAGTAATTTATACCGTTAATGGACTCGACTCTCGCTTTGCTACACTTGTCGAAATCATCTGATATCGTGAACCGAAACATGCTCCTTTTGAAGGAGTCATCAATGAATGACCAATCTGGTGCATCTAGGCTAATTGATTTCCTTGATTATTATTGATAACAACTAACCATATATATAGGATACAAGAGATCATTCTAGACTAATGACCATAAGCTTAGGCCTAATTACATGACATCCATACTAATGGGCCTAATACAAATTAATAACTAATAGTTATACAAATATATCGACTAATACGCCCCCGCAGTTGGAGTGGGAGGAGGTCGGACGCTCAAACTGGATCAAAGTTCTTCAAACAAGGCTGAGGGCAGTCCTTTAGTGAAGATATCAGCATACTGATAATGGGAGGGTACATGTAGAACTCTAACCTGACCAGCGGTAACCATATCACGAACGAAATGAATATCGATCTCAATGTGTTTCGTCCATTGATGTTGAACAGGGTTGGCAAACATATAAATGGCACTAAAATTATCAAAGTAGACAAGGGTGATAGTCGATAGAGGAGAATGTAACTCACAAAGTAGATTACAAAGCCATGCAGTCTTGGTCATAACGTTAGCAACACCCTGGTATTCAGCTTCGGCACTGGAGTGGGAGAGGGTGTGCTGACATTTAGCGAACCAAGATAATAAATTATCATCTAAAAATACATAATAACTTGAAGTAGACCTGCGGGTAGATGGGCAACCCGCCCAATCAGCATCAGTATAACCAACCAGAGAAGTAGTGACTGAAGCATATAAGTGTAGACCAAAATCTAAAGTCCTTTGAACGTATCGCAACATACATTTGAGAGAGGCAAAATGTGGCTCCCGCGGATTGTGCATATAAAGACAAATTTGATATACTGCATAAGATAAATCTGGATGTGTAAACGAGAGATACTATAACCCCTCTGCAAGACTGCAATACAAAGTAGGATCCTAAACAGGAACACCTTCCGGACCCAATTTGGACTCCGTATCAACTGGTGTCCGAGAAGGGTTACAATTAACCATGTGAGCACGCTCAAGGAGCTAAAGAGCGTACTTTTGTTGAGACAAAAACAATCCTGTAGGATGACTAATAGCAGAGATACCAAGAAAATAATAAATTACCCCGAGATCAGTCAT
>BQNB010080338.1:2997-29966 GCA_026074375.1 Tanacetum coccineum
TTTCGAAAAAAGAAGGATTGAATATTGGTAGTTTAAAATCCTTCAACCTTGCTCTTCTTCAAAAGTGGCGTTGGAGATGGTTCTCTTTCCCAAATTCCCTATGGGTTAAGGTCATTAAGGCGATTCATGGGCAAGAAGGCGGCTTTGATACTTATGGTTGCAAGTTTAATGGTATTTGGGCTAGGATTGCTGGTTCGTCTAATTTCTTTCATTCGAAGAATAATATTCCGTTGAATTCTTTTCGTTTCAAAGCGGGGTGCGGCACCTGTATTCGATTTTGGAAGACATTTGGATTGGTGATTCTCCTCTTAATATTCGCTACAATAGGCTTTATCAGTTGCAGCTAAACAAAGATTGCTTAATTATTAATCGAATTGAAAACGGGCAATGGAGTTGGAATTAGCCTAGGAACGATCTTGGAGTCCGTAACACGGCTTACTTTAGAGACTTGTTGATCAAAATAAGTCAGGTTGACATATCTACGTTTGGAGTTACTTGTATTTGGTCTTTGGCTAAAGATGATATTTTTCTGTTAAAGAAGCTCGTCGAGTAATTGACAATAAGATTCTCCCTTCTTTGGCGACTTTAACTTCATGGGATAAAATCATTCCTCGTAAAGTTAACATTTTCATGTTGAGGCTTATGTTAGACCGGCTACCCCATCGTCTAAACCTTTCGTCCCGTTGTATAGATATTCAGTCGATATTGTGTCCTTCTTGTAATGGTAACGTGGAATCCTCTAATCATATTTTTTTGAATGTGACATCGCTTTGGAGGTTTGGAGACTTGTTCGTATATTGTGCGATATCACTAGTCCTACTTTTACTTCTCTTGAGCATTGGAAGAATTGGACCGATTTGTGGCAAGCTTCTAAAGAGAAGAAGCATCGTTTCTTTATTATCTTCCTTTCGTCTCTTTGCTGGCTTTGGAGATTTCACAATAGTGTCACTTTTTGTTCATACCAGATGAGGAAGAGTGATCTTCGACAACATTCATTCTTGTTCTTTCTCATGGTTGTATCACAGGGGTCTATGGGTTGTAATTGGGCAGATTGGCTTAAGTCTCATTTGTTGATAGCGGGTCTTGGCAGCCGTTGATGTTGGGTCTTCCTGGTTATTTTCATGCCTTTTTCATTGTTTTCGTTCTTCGAGGCTTGTTTGGGGTTGCATCAAAAATATTCCGGAGTGAAAACCGGTGGCGCAGCCTCCGTGAATGAGGATTTTTCTCTTGTCAAGTAATTGGCAAGAGTTTTTTTATCTTTTTTATAGCCCTCGCAGTTAAAGTCTCGAGAGGTTTCTAGGTCGTATTGCTTTGTTCCTTCCTAGTTTTGTTTGTACTCATGTGCTTCTAGCGCCTTGCTAGTTGCATTTTTTTATATATTTTTATCTATTTGCCGTTAAAAAAAAGACATATTGCTTTGTTCCTTCCTAGTTTTGTTTGTACTCATGTGCTTCTAACGCCTTGCTAGTTGCATTTTTTAAACATTTTTATCTATTTGCCTTAAAAAAAAGACATATGGGTTAGGTTATAAATACCCATCCCCCCCCCCCACCCAAAAGCCATTTGTACCCCTATGTTTTTTGATTTTTTATTTATTTTGTTAATTTTGTATATGTTATAAAACTGTGACACGAAAAATACGAAACGAAAAATATAAAGTTTAACAAGTCAAAAGTATTAAACTGTCAAAAATTACGGAACAGAAACTGATAAAAAAACTGCGTTGCACTGTAAACTGAAAGATAAAAAAACATATTTTATACTTTTTTTTATTTTTATTTTAAATTTTAACGAGCCAAGAAAGTACCAATAATAGCACCAACAAGATATGCTTGCAAAGTTTAATAAGGCTCATGTTATTTGTACCCCCCTGAAAAGCTGTTTGTACCCCCCCTGATTTTTTCGGTTTTTTTTATTTTTTTTATTTTTATAATTTTGTTTATATTATAAAACAGTGAAACGCAGAATGCGAAACGAAAATTATAAAGTTTAACAGGTCAAAAGTATGAAACTGTCAAAAATTACGGAACAGAAACTGATAAAAAAACTGCGTTGCACTGTAAAAGAGGGGACAAAAGACCAAAAAGTACGAAACATTCGTACTTTTTGTAGGTCAGGGGTACCAATAGTAACAACAGTTTAATAATTGAAATTGCCCTTGGGCAAAGGGTCATCGGTTCACATTTGGGGAACAATTCTCAATCATAGTACACCCTATTAAAGAATACCATCTACCACCACCACTTGTAGTTTTGTCATGACTTAGGCATAAAGTGAACCACTTGCTTAAGGTTTCTCCATCTGCCACTTCCAACCCCCTTCTTAAACATTGTGTGTTTTCGTGATATTATTTAAATTGTAGTGTTTCATGATAAACCAATAATTTTGCTTTGTTTTCGACAATAATGCTTGAAATTCATCATATGAATTACTGAAGATTGAGGAAGGTGATCACTAATTTCATATAGGCATGTTGGGCTGGCACACCACCAAAATAGGATCCACAAAAAAAAATTATTTATTATTTATTTTTTACTTTTATAATTTTGGTTTATTATAAAACTGCAAAATAAAAAAAAACGTAACAGAAATTATAAAGTTTGATAAGTCAAAAGAATTAAAACACAAAAAACACGGAGCATAATACCATAAAAATTGTCTTTGTTCTGTTAATAAAATGAGTAAAACTGTCGGAAAAAAAATATAAAACATAAAACATAAAGTCAAAATAGTAGAAAACAAAATATACATAACAAAAAAACACACCAATAAGTGGTGTGGATGGTGTCTAAACCACATGTCCCTTAATATAAACCACAATATAAAGTTCAGTCAATTAACTAGCCAAAAAATGATCATTACTGTTTTGACATAAAAACCTCTAACAAGTAAAGCATGAAACAAATGCTGCATACATTACACCTGTGTTTTATTCGGGTAAAAAAAATGTTAATTTTAGACCATACAAAACAAAATGTGTTTAACTTTAAACGAACTCAAATCAAAATAGGACTAAACAAGATTAGACCAAGAATCGAAATTCCCACATAACATGGTGTAATTAACGTTCATGTTACCAAAAATTGAGTTTATTACTAGTATAATATTTTTCAATACTCAAGGGTAGAAAGTTAGTAAATGTAGGACTTTAGGGATAGGTTGCGTAAAGTTTGATGAAGAAACTAGGAAGAAGTATCTTTATTGATGGGGCCCATGATAGGCTTGATTGTGTCAGAGATGGGACCCACTAAAGTTGAGGCGTGGTGATTTAGATGAAAGCGACAAAAGAATCAGGGCATAAAAGTAAGCGAGTGACGTTAGCCGATTGTGCTTTAATTTCTGTGTGGCTGACTCGACGCTACACCTGTGGAGAACAGAAAAATTAAGATTGTTATTTTTTTTAAATTTCTTAGAGAAAGTGATGATTTTCTTCTCTAGAAAAAAGTTGAGAATTTTGAAAACTCGTTTAAATAAGAGTTTTATTTTTCCTTTTAAAAAATGAAAAGATATTTAGATGGATCTATTTTCAATCATTTTTCTTTTCATATTTTTTTTTCATATTAGCTCTTTATATACGATTATAAAAACAATAAAAAATAAAATACAAATAAAATTAATAAAAACTAACTACAATCATAAGTATATATTTAATTTGTAGTATACTCGAAATTAACATTACCGAATATATATAAATCTCAATTAACATTACGTTTTCGTCAGATTTCTTACGATTTCGTCCGTTTTTTAGGTTTTCGTCCGTTTTTTACGTTTTCGTCCGTTTTTACGTTTTCGTCTGTTTTTTTAGGTTTTCGTCTGATTTCTTACGTTTTCGTTTATTTTTTTACGTTTTCGTCTATTTTTTTACGTTTTCGTCTGTTTTTTACGTTTTCGTCCGATTTCTTACGATTTCGTCTGTTTTTACGTTTTCGTCCTTTTTTTACGTTTCTGTCATATTTCTTACGTTTTCGCCCTTTTATTATGTTTTCGTCTATTTACTTACGTTTTCATTTTTTTTACGTTTTCGTTCAATTTCTTACGTTTTCGTCAGATTTCTTACGTTTTGGTTCGATGTTTTACGTTTTCGTCTATTTTTTTACGTTTTCGTCCGATTTCTAATGTTTTCGTCCGTTTTTTTACATTTAAGTCCGTTTTCGTTTGTTTTCGTCTGTTTTCTTACGTTTCCGTCCATTTTTGTTTGTTTTTTACGTTTTGATCTGTTTTTTTAAAAACGATATATACTATCAAAATTCCATATTAACAGTATACACCCACCCGTAACCCCGACCAACCACGAACAGACACATCCGGGCCCTCAAAACAACAAACAGCCACCCATAAACGTACTCCCAACTCGGTCGAAATCGGCGCTAAAAACTGGGGCGAAAACGTAAAAAAAACGAACAAAAACGTAAGAAATCGGACGAAAACATAAAAATACAGACGAAAACATAAGAAATCGGATGAAAACGTAAAAAAATCGGACGAAAACGTAAGAAATCGGACAAAAACGTAAAAAACAAACGAAAATGTAAGAAATCTGACGAAAATGGACGAAAACGTAAAAAAACGGACGAAAACTTAAGAAATCGGACGAAAACGTAAAAAAGGGCAAAAACGTAAGAAATAGGACGCAAACGGAAAAAAATGGACGAAAACGTAAGAAATCGGACGAAAACGTAAAAAAACAGACGAAAACGTAAGAAATCTGACGAAAACGTAAGAAAACGGGCGAAAACGTAAAAAAAACGGCGGGAACTTAAGAAATCGGAACGAAAAACAGTTAAAAAACGGACAAAAACGTAAAGAATCGGACGAAACACGTAAGAAGAAATCAGACAAAACGTAGAAAACCAGACCTCATAAAAACGTATATGTAAAAAACGGATGAAAAACGGTTAAAAAACAGACGAAAACGTAAGAAAATCGGACGAAACGTAAAAAAGAAAAAAACCGACGAAAGCATTAAAAAGATGGACGACTACCGACATATGATTCAAAATGTATGAAAACACACATAATTTAGTGGGTCGGGACCTGACCTCAAAACCGTATGACCCAGACCCGTTAGCCCAATTTTTTTAAAACATGACTTGTTTTGACCCATAACCACCGACCATTTACCACTCTGGATGGGTTAGAATATTTGGTACTTACGTTTTATTTGGTTTGAGTTATATTTACGATTTATTTTGTTAGGAAAAAAAAGAAATGGAGAATAGTAAATTGTGGTTTTCTATTTTTCCATATAAATTTAGAAAATGAGAATTTTTTGTTTTTTGAAAAATATTGGAAAAATTGCAACTAAACAAGTTTTCAGTTTTTCCATTCTGAAATGAAAAATTTCCTGAAAAAATGGGATATTTTCCCCAACTAAACACACCCTAATCGTTTTGCTTTTCCTTTTGGTAATTGTTGCACACTCTACCAAGGTGATTTTGGGTTTCAGAAGTTTCTACAACTTAGTGCTGCTACTTATACAAGTTACTACTGCTAGTTCTACTGGTGAAGAATGTTAAGATTCAAGAAAATAGACTAAGTAGTTAGTACTGTTAGTTATAAATAGTTAGTACTGCCAGTATATATGTTAGTACTGGTAGTAGAGTTAGTACTGTAACACCCCCAAAAATGTGTCGCAGCGGAAATGTGTCCGGGGGCGTTACTTCATAATACAACAGCACAAGATACAAGAGAACGACCTCTAAATGTGTCGTTTGAAAAGTAATCTCGTTGATTTTCTTGAAATTGATATAACATTTGTCCCATAATTGCATCACAATGAAAAGCTTGAAAGTAATACAACGAGATTTGATCATTTGTAGGTAAGAAGAAATCCATGAATGAAATCTTGTCAATTTAGACTCCAGTGCACATCAAGTAGGCCAGGCATCTAATTCACCTGAGAAAAACATGCTTAAAAAGGTCAACATAAAGTTGGTGAGTTCATAGGTTTGTTTAAGTATAAATGTTGAACCAAGGTACTGTAAAGTGTGTATGACCATTTAAATCCTTAAATGTCCTTCCAAAATGTATGTATGATTTTTAGAAATCATATAGTTGTAAAGTATGCATGACCATTTCAATCCCCAAATAGTCACAAAAATGTACGTATGAAAATTGGACCGCAATTGTCCAAAGTATGTATTGCCACTTTATTCAAGGCAACGTAAATGTTCAAGTGTGTATAAAACCATGATTACCATTACTCTAAGTTCATGAAACTGCGACGTAGACTTGTATGTATGCCACTTTATTCAAGGCACAGTAAGAGTGTACCCATCGTAGGTGTTCCCTCCAAGAACACCCGGGCATTAATGAAAATATTCATGTGTATGTAATTGTTGGCCCTGAAGACTCAACCAATCGTGTTCCGACATGTTATAACGTTCGTCTGCCCAGTGATAGCTAATCACCCGAACGGGGATTGTCAATCCCGAATAGATCTATTTCATAACATTCGCGCTCACCCTCCAAGTGATTTACAGTTCATGCAACCTAAGCTAATCCGTAATCATAAAAGTATAGTATGTGTTTACGTTCAAAAATTAAACCAAGTATTGTATCTCCTCGCGAGATATATAAATGAGTATGTAAACCAAACAGGAAATCAACCATGTAAATGCATTTGTAAACAAGCATGTTCTCACCCCAAAAATATATGTAAAACCAGTAAAACATGGGGCTATAAACTCACATTGATGTTGTAGAACGATTGGCAGAACTGCACATATTAAGCACAACACAAACAGAACACTAGAACGGCTCGACCAAGAAGTTACGGTTTATCTTAACGGCTATGACCCACTAGCCTAGGATAATGTATTTGGGTTTTCCGATGAATGGTTACGTCAACGCGACACGTTGATAAAAGATTTTGATTTCAAGTTGTAATAGTTTGGTGGTTGGTTAAATAAAATAAATCGAAAGTAAACGCAAAGTGTGTAATATATTCCGTATATATTACATATGAAAAATAAACAAGTATATAATTCATACCGTGAATTATATAACAAAGAAAATCAATTAAATAAATAAAAAGTTCTTGTATAGATGTAAACGATGTTTTGAGGTTACAAATTATGTTAAAACGATGTTTGTAAAGCTTTTACAACAATTATGATGTTATCTTCTAGTTGACAATTATAAAATATAAAATAATATTTTATAAATTTATATTTCGTTCCTCGATAGGTTGTGGCTAAAATAGTTGTCTCATTTTTAAAAGTATAGTTTTCGTTCGTTTGTCGGGTTATCGCATAATAACGAGTTAACAATCTTAAAAGCATATAACTTCGTCTTTTATCGGTTTTTCTAAGATAGTAGAAATTATAACGAAATCTATTAAGTATAGTAGTTTATAGATTTTTCGGCATAATCTATTCGTTTATAAGACGTTTCCCATTTTTACAAAACTCAATGTTTTTCCCTTTTCAATCATTCCGTATTGCAAAATATTCTCGTGTTTTCTATATTACACCTAAACGATATCAAACAATTATCCAACATAAGTAAAACCAAACACACACCTTTATGGCTGAAACAAAAACACATAAACGAAAATAATAATTAATACGTTTATTTAACCATTTTAAACCACCATTTAGATCCGGTTTTAATATATATATATATGAAATCTTTTAAAGTTTTTATTATCCGATTTAAACCAAACCAAACGCACCCTTTGTGCGGTTCAACCAACCAAACACACCCTTGGTGTTTATTCTACTTAAACCAAACGCCCCTATGGCTGTACCAAACGCACCCAAAGCTGTTAACAGCAATCCAAACGCTCCCTAACCTGCGTTTTATCAAACCAAACGCACCCATTGTGCTAATAACCACAACCAAACGCACCCTATTCAGTGAAACCCAACCAAACGCACCCTAATATGCCAAACCAAACACACCTAAATCTGTTATAACAACCCAAACGCGCCCTAATGGCTGAACCAGATCCAACGCACCCTTGTGGTGTTATACGTTAAACCATAACGCACCCTTTCTTGTGACTACTAAAACCAACGCACCCGTTTCGGGGGCTGCTAAACGCAGCGAAACGAACATCCCTTTTTGGGGCTGAGCAGAAACAAACGCACCCTTGAGGGGCGGCTGAGAAACCCACGCACCCTGATGGGTTTTTCTATGGAGGTGGCGTGGTGCGATGGTGGTGTGGTGCGGGCTGTGGTGGTGATAGGGTGGTGGTGGTGACTGTGACGATGGTGGTGGGATGGATGTGGTGGCGAGGGTGACGAGTGGTGATGATGACGTGATGATGATGATGATGGTGTGACTATGATGATGATGACGGTGGTGGTGTGGGGATGTCGTGGGGTAGCAGCCGAAAGGGGGGTGGCGGCTGTGGTGGCGCGCGTGGGGTGGTACATCGGGGATGGATCTACCTTTTTTATAAATTTTGGTTTCGCCGGAGTTTTGCCGAAAAAAGTGGCCGGCGGAGGTGGGTTGGCCGGAATCTGGCTAGTGGAAATCGCCGGAAAATTTAGGAGAGAGAGAGAAGTGTGGTGTATGTGTGTTTTTATATAGAATGAAATGAAATAAAATGATGACTTGTATATATATATATAAAATAAATGTGACAAGTCACAAAAAAATGAGGGTTACTTTCGTAAATATTTTCACAGGGACCAAAAGTGTAACTTTTGTAATATAACGGTTCGGGTCTTGTTTAGGCCACTTAACGGATGATTTAAAATACGAAACTTCCGCCATTGCGTTCCAAACCATTTTTCCGATAAAAATGAGTATTTACTTGATAGTATTTCATAAATATTTTTATAACATTTATAAAAATATTTGTTATTTATTTGGTAACCCGATTATGGGTACGCGCTGTTCTTGTTTCTAAAATCTTGCGAGTGTATTTAGGCCCTTTTCTGCTTGTTTCCGGGTCTCGGGCAAAACTAAAAAGTTGTCCGGAATATCGTTTTACATCAAATGGCTTTAGAGTCCGAGCCGTGAAAACGTGATTTAGTGGGTCGTTTTTGCTAAGTCAGTTTAGGAATAACATATATCCTTTTTCGTTTTCAAGTCAAATAAGTTAAAAATAACTTTGCTGATGAGAGATCTGTAATAATAAATATGATTTATTATTTAAATATGTTCCGAAACATTACCGGTTACGCGATAATCTTTTTTATGTGACCATAAAAGATCGAAAGTCAAAAAGTCAAGTCAGACCCAAAAAGTCAAAGGGTAAAATAGTCATTTAAAATTCCGAAAATTGCCGGATGTTACACATGGCACCACCCGGTTTTGCTCCGGTGCAAAACAATGGTCAAAATAGGTATAATCAAAATCAAGGTCAAGGAAATAATTTTAGTCGAGGAAATAATTTTCAAGAAAATCAAGGTTTTCAAATTCAAAATAGTCATGCTCCAAATTTTCAAAATCAAAGATTTCAAAACCAACCTTTTCAAGTTCCTAATAATCAAGTTCAACAAGGAGTTCCAAATGAGTTTTCGAGTTATATGAAAACTAATGACCAAATGATGAGAAACATGCAAAGTCAAATCAACTCGTTGAAAGGAGAATTTAAGAATGAAATTCAAAACACGATGAAGACTCAACAAACCGTCTTGATGAATCAACAAAATGCTTTTCAAAATAATTTGCAAAATATGTTAAGTGGATTTTTCCAAAACCAAGCCTCAACTTCGGGTACTCTTCCGAGTAATACTATTCCTAACCCGAAGGGTGAGATGAAAGCAATCACTACTCGAAGTGGTGTTGCTTATGAGGGACCTTCGATTCCTACTAATCCTTCTCCCAAAAAGGTAGTGGAACGAGAAACCGAGGAGACAACGGATAAGGAGCAAAATAATTTCCAAGGAAGTACCGCTCACATCCCACCTCCGGTTAACCCCATTCCAATTCCGGAACCCGATGTTCCGAAGACTTTACCTAAGCCGAATATTCCATATCCTTCAAGACGTAATGATCAAAAGTTCCGTGAAAAAGCTTCGAATCAAATGGAGAAGATCTTTCAAATCTTTCAAGATTTACGCTTCGACATAAGCTTCGCGGACGCTTTACTTTTGATGCCAAGATTTGCCCCTACGATTAAGAATTTACTCATGAATAAGGAAAAGTTGTTTGAATTAGCTAAGATACCGTTGAATGAGAATTGCTCGGCGATGCTCCTTAAGAAGCTTCCCGAAAAGCTAGGAGATCCCAGGGGTCCAAAATCCAAACTTAATCCAAAACATCCAAATACTAGAATCAAAACAACAAGCAAGCAAGACTTCACACGAAATTCCATTTGGGATACTTCTAAGTCTGCTATCACAATCACCAAACTATTCTTCTTTCACTTCACCTGAAAATGATACTCGAAAATGTCAACAATAATGTTAGTGAGCTCGTAGGTTTGACCTTAAACCCAAAAGTTGTGCCAATATTTCAACAGTGGACAATAGTGCTACATGACAGTGAATATATGCAAGCAATCCAAGACATAGCATCCTCGCTAGTCAATCACCATATGTCACTTACGCACCTAAAGGGCCTACCAGCTGGAACACTAATATTAGGGCAGGACCTTACACAAACTTGGGTAGACGTACCCATCCGCTCCTATAATCACACAAATACTGGGTAGGCGTACCCATCCGATCCAATAATCTCACAACACTAGGTAGGCGTACCCAAGGTTATAAATAACGTGAGGCATGGCGTGGCGGCATGACCAAGCCTCATGCCATTGCGGCTATGGCGTAGCCTTTGCGTTTTCAAGGCGTGGCTTAAGGCGGGCTAAAATATAAAAATATTTATATATTTATATCATATTTCGTATATATTGAGTTTACATAAAGCGTTGTACATATGAATAAAGTTAAGAAACTATACTTACATGTAATATTCTTCATTTTGAAAAAGAAAAAAAATATCGGAGTTGAATCTAAAAGGCTCGCCACGCCTCACGCCTTATCGCGCCTTATCACGCCTTTTCACGCCTCATCTCTCGCCACGCCTAGAGTCGACGCCTTGGTCCGTTTCGTAACGTGGAGGCCACGTCTCACGCTTTAGAGATGCCTTGGCGCCGCAAAGGCGCGCCTTTTAGAACACTGGGCGTACCCATCCGATCCCAAACAATCATGCATCACATAAAATTCACATAGCAGTCATAAGCACATATCTTGTCCCAAAAAACAAAACCACATTTCGCACAGATCAATTCAAAACATTTTAAAACACATTTGAGTATCATTTTTCCCCAACGGAAAAACAGTAAAAAGTGAGGCTACGAGAACTCACCTCAAGCAAGTCTTTAGCAACCAAATCTCAATCACACAAGCAAATGCAACGACGCCCGCACACGACCTAGTCCAGTTAATGTCCCAATTTAATCATCCAATTCCAAAACAATCTTTACGTTTGATACATAGAGTTTAGACGCGTTGTACAATTACCCAAAACAATTCAGTGGTGTGATGGTTGATGACATATTTCCACAATCATATCAATCTCATTACTCGATAAAACATACTTATACTATTTAGAGAAAATAGATAAGTAATATAAATAAATATTTATAATTAATAATTATAAATATATCTCGACTAGTCCATTCGGTAACCTTAGTTACTTCAAAATAAATCATAATACAGTTGAAAATAAAACATTTACTCATAATAAACACATTAGAGAAGTTTCGAGAAAAAATATATTTTTTGTCTTTTAGTGAATTTATTAAATAAATAAAATAATTAAATAATATTTTATTATTTAAAAATCAAAAATCATGTTTTTAGGAAAATTTCTAAGTATAAACTTTTTACGAAATTTCGACATGACCCGTACGCTTATACAACGTTTTCCAAGGTTTCAAACCTTATTTTCAACACTTTTCATAAATTCGACACTTTTCGACAAAATTCCAAAATCTCAATCTTTAACGTTTACTAAAATGTTTTTCCCAAAATACCGTTCAATATCACTTCATAAGTACATTTCCACTTTCAAAAGTCCGACAAAGCTCCCACAACGACTAAATATCGCTTATTGGGCCTTAAGGCCCAACAAGGGTCCATTAGGATATTTATAAGTCCAACATACGATCCAAGTCCAAAACCAAAGTCCATTTACATATATAAGTATATACTTATATGTAGAAAGTAATCCGGACCACAATAAGCCCTCCCATTAAGCCGTGGCTTAAAACTGACTTATTGGGCCGTGAGTCCAATAGCTCAAAAATACGTATATTAAGCTTGAAAATAAGCTAATAAGCTACATATCGCATTTGGTTACTACCATAAGCCTCAAAAATAGTCCACAACATACGCCATAACATAAAAATAATCAAAATCACTTTCCTAGTGATTTTGGGAAATGGTTCGTGGCATATAAGCCCAAAATAAGCCAATAAATAGCTTAAAAATAAGCCCGAATAAGCTATACAAGCTACTATAAAAAATGATTAGTTTCCTCTTCTTTGAGGTTGAAACCTCTACCCTGCTAGCTGTTTTCCTTGTCTTAGTAGGTGTACGCATATCCGAATCATGTTCATCACTTAATTCCTTAATGATAGGCTTGTTTATCTTTTTCTTAGAAGTTGTATGCATATCAGGATCATGTTCGTCACTTGAGTCCTCAATGATGGCCTTGTTTTTCTTTGTCTTAGAAGCTGTATGAATATCAGCATCATCTTTATCACTTGTGTCCTCTATGATGGCCATGTTTTTCTTTGTCTTAGAAGCTGTATGCATATCAGTATCATCTTCATCACTTGAGTCCTCTATGATGACCTTGTTTTTCTTAGAAGAAGATTGTGCCAACTCATCACTTGAATCTTGATGATAACAAAAATGATGCAGTTACATAGACTGCATTCGTTGATTTAGAGTAAATTTAGCATAAAAATATCAAGAGTGTCATACCTCATCATCTGATTCAGTATCTATGAAGTTCTTCTTGAAGTGATTTATTAATTCCACATCTTCAGAAAAGGAATCACAACGATAAGTGTGATTATTCTTTGTCACATTGTATTCGGAATAGAATAGCTTAAAAAGACATTTCTTTCCTATAATATGATCAAACTCTTCTTTAGGCCAATACTCATCTGGGTCCATGTCATATTTCTCAATTATTTCCCAGGCGGTATGTCCAGAAAGTTTGACAAAATTGTTGTTGAAAAACAACAACGGTGCAAAACCAGACTCGTCAATGACTCTTACAATAACCTTAAACCTAAAACGTATAAAAGTTTTAATATGTCATATACTTAATAAAACCAGATTCAAATTTTATTAAACATGTAACATTATAGCAAAATGTGATGGTTACCTAGATGCAGGTTGTACATTTCCATGCTCTTCACAAACATAAACTGGTGGTCGATTTTTACGGGGGAGAATATCCACTTTTTTGTTGCATTGCTTGCAAGCCATGTACGCCCAACCATGTTCCTTGTGGATTTTATGAATCCTTACATAAACAATACAGTGGGAATCCTGTATTTAAAATTCATAATATGTATGTTAAAAAAAATTAAAGAATGTTGTATATTTTGAAAATTATAAACAAATTAGGGTGAGTAACAAACCGGCTCAGAATCACGGATGTCACCGACCATCCTGTTTATGGCGCCATGGAAGAACTCAGCTATGGAAACAACCTTAACTTCAGGTGAAAATAATTCAATCTTCACTTGATTAGCGTCATAACCATCACGTTCTTGAACCCTGATGAAATGTTACATTTAATGTCTTTGTAAGGATTTATATAAGTAAAAACTTTTAAATAAATATTATGGCAACTCGTAATTACCTTTTTTGGAAAGCTATAATTTCTGGGATGTTTCGATTAATAAAGATCTTAGTCCCAAATAGGGCGTTGTGAATGGCAGGTATTCCTTCATTAAATGAATTCATAGAATTAGTTACTTCCAAAAAATAATGTAAATACGTTTATTGTGTATCTATACATATTTTTAAAACCTACCGTCCCAATATTTCACTTTGCCTAGCTAGAGAATAATAACCAAATGCTCAATGGCGTCACGCTTGTTTACATATTGATCCCACATGCTTGCCCATGTGTCATAAAAAGTAAAGTCAAGACGATTACCACTATAACATACACGAATGCATTATCAGTGTTGAAAATTCATTATATTAAATAATAAAGGATTGGTTGTATTTATACTTACTTAACATCCTCCGCAACAATTTTCCTATGTATTTTTTTTTTCCCAGCAACAGACATAACAGGGACAATGTCACCGATACCAACAACCGAACCAATCACATCTGTTTACAAAATGTTGTTAGTTAACAGTGTAAAATTAGTTAATTATTTGTGGCTACACAAAAAGTAAAAGTAAAACTTAGATTTAAATACATACCCACAACATCATTTTCATAGTATTGGTGATGTTCAGGATCCAACAAATGGTGAAATGGCTCAAGGATAAACCCATTAGTGTTGTTGTCAAAAGGCTCAATACGGGTGACAGTAGCACACTTGTAAAAGCTAATCTTGTATCTATGGGGTAACAATGGGAGCCTTCCACTATTCTCAGTGATGCCAAAGTTGGACAGAATGTAACATTGGCCTTCCTCAAATAACGGTTCAAACCGAAACATAAACTCCTTTTTTATATAGACCTGTATTTTTGTTTTCTACATTTTATTTAAAGATATTAGTTAGTAACAATATTAAAACTGTAATGAAACATTAAACAAAAAGTGTGCGTAAGTACATGGACATCTTGTAGCACGAGATCAAGACTGTAAGGATCATGTGCTGCATTCATCCTGTGAGAGTGCCATATGGATATACATCTGCCTTGAATTGTTATGTCATTCAGCATAGGATCCACCTCGCTAATTGGTGTAATTTTTTATCCTTGTCATTTCTTGATATAAAATAAAAAATGTAATTAACTTACTTTTGTAAAACATAAAAAAATATCAATATCAAAGGAGGAGGCAAAACATAAGAATCATGTATATCTTTCATCATCTCATATAAGTCTTTTAGAAAACAAAAACCCTACAATCAGTCTTCTACAAACCAACTGTTGCAGCAGAAGGGGTGTTTGGCTGCTGCTAAAACAGTATCCAAACACCCCTGTTGCAGTAGAAAGGGTGTTTGGCTGCTGTTAAAAGAGTATCCAAACACCCCTGTTGCAGCAGAAATTACTTTTGTGTTGTTAATGGCCTACTGATATGGATGTTCTGAACGTATAAAGTATGTAGTAAAAGTCTTTGTTTTCTTTCCGGTACACCAATGTAGTTGTGCATGGCAATTATTTGATTTAGATGGAGAATAAGTAACAGGGAAAATCCTTAACCATTATTTAACTTAATTACTATTATGATAGAATATAATCTACTTTATTCTATATTCTTCAGTATTCTTTAATAAAAGTTGCTGATAAAAGCAATGTTTGTAATTTTTTTTACAGAATTCTTAAAGAATGTTGGCAACATAATATCCATCGGCAAAATTAACATCCATCGAGAAAAAAAAACCGTGAGTATTTATATCGAAGTTGCAATATATGATATGTCATGTTGTTAAATATTTTTCTTTTGTCCCTACAAAACTCTAAGAATGTGTATGAATTAGCTTATTTTATGAGCTTAAGAGCTTATTGAAAATTCAAAAAGCCAATAAGATCGAAATTTATGGCTTATTAGCTTATCAACTTGAGCTTATGAACATAACTAAGCTATAAGTGTTGGTTGATAAGATCATAAGCCACAAAAATTGAGCTTCTTGGCTTTTCAATTTTCTAATAAGCTCATCAAATAAGCTCATGAATCTTCTGGTTTACTCAAATAATTAGCAGCACATTCAGATACCAGGTATGGATTTGTATTAATATTTATATCTACATCTAATTATGGTTAGTACCATAACCATATTTGACTATCAAGTATCTTACATAACCATACCTGCCTAAACCTTTAACATAACTTAAGTATTAGCCTTGCTATTAAAAATAGGATTATCGCACACCAAAACTGGATACGCGACCAGATTATCATTAAGCTGCTATAACCATACAGAAAAGAACACCATACAACAAACATATTGCAATTAGTGAACATATAAACCGGAACATAATGAATGACCAGATTATCATTAAGCTGCTATAACCTTACAGAAAAGAACACCATACAACAAACATATTGCAATTAGTGAACATATAAACCGGAACATATCAGGATACAACAAACATATTACAATTAGTGAACATATAAACCGAAACATAATGAATGACCAGATTATCATTAAGCTGCTATAACCTTACAGAAAAGAACACCATATAACAAACATATTCCAATTAGTGAAAATATAAACCGGCACATAATGAACGTGGATCCCACAGACCTTAGCATCAATAATTGAACCACCAAAAGATCTGCTAATCAGATTACAAATTCAATGCAAAACCTCAAAATTAATCGTACTTAACTATTAGCGTTGCTAATTACATTATTAAACAATGATCCAACTCATCTTACTAACTACTAATTCAAAACAGAATTTAACATTCATATTGAACTATAAGAACATGAGTATTTAAAAACAAAACAAACCTGAAGAACCGCCAAAACTCCCAGAACCTCCAACACCTACATTTTTCTTGTAATTGTTGCTTGACAAAGTTGGTTTTTTCTGGTAAGCCATGGCAGAACCTCCAACACCTATATTTTTCTTGTAATTGTTGCTTGACAAAGATGGTGTTTTCTGGTAACCCATGGTGTTGGTTTTTTTGGATGACGTGCTTGACAAAGTTGGTATTTTCTGGTAACCCATGGTGTTGGTTTTTTTTGATGACTGCCTATTCATGACTTCTTTTGAGTTGAGATTGAATTGAGAATGCACAATGTTTTGCTGAGATTAGGAAGTAAGGGACAATGTATTTATAGAACAAAATTAGGGTTCTAAGCTAGCCGGGGGTTTGTAGATATGCTTTAATTATGGTGTTTATCCTCACGTCATGTCTATCAATATCGTTTTCATTGAGTTTGATTATATCAGGGTTCTTGATATGAATATGAGTCGGATAAAGATTAGGATTTGCTATATATGGGTGCCTGGATTCTCTATTCTTTAGGATTAGGGAAACTTAGACATTGAGAATATCAATATTATTTTACAAAGAATGACACAAATAAGAGCTTGGCTGAGTTGGTAGAGGACATACAAAGTTAGTCAAACGTTTCAGGTTCAATCCTTCCAAGGGTCTATATTTTTTGTTGAATTTCGAAAATCTATCTTTTGTAGGTGCCACATAATCAATGAGGTGGCGCCCAGTCACAAAATCATATTTACACACTCATAGTTAGCCCCATATATATGTTATATATATATATATATATATATATATATATATATATATATATATATATACATATATATATATACATATATATATATACATATATATATATATATATATACACACACACACACACCACTTTCTTACAGGGAAATTTTTCGCTTTATTCCATTATGTAATGTAGTTTATATAACTAAAGTAAACGAGCTCAGATAACCTACCAATACCAACTATATTTATGTTTATATCATGTAAGCATCCTAATATGTCAAGTCTATGCCCTAATATCATTTTTACCATATAGATTATCCGTTTATCATACCATTTACCATGTTATTTCAAAACAGACTTTAAACGTTAAACGTTTATATCAAAACTATAATTATATGTAATGTATACATATAAAATAAAGGTACAAGCCTTCAAACATGTGTACAAGTATACAATACGTAATATTGAATTACATTTTCCCTACTAAATCAATGTACAACTCATTTGAGCTCAATGTACAAATCAACAATGCATGAATTCAAATAAGCTTATTTTTTACCGTTTTCATTCTAGATTTCGTACCACCTCTTTAGTACAAGGTACAATACTTAATGCATAACATCTAAACCCTAAACCTAAACCCAAACGTAAAAAACAAACGAAAACATAAAAAAACAGACGAAATCATAAAACAACGAACGAAATCGGACGAAAACGTAATAAAACGTACGAACATGTATGCAAACGTGACGGCAAGAAAAGAACTATTGAATAACGAAGATGCGCCCAGTAGCCCATATAGTTTTTACAAATGCCCATAAGAGCCCATTTAGTTTTTACAAGTGCCCATAAGAGCAAATAAATAATAATTGATGGGCAAAAAATACCAAAAAACGCCTATAAATTACAATATGGGCAAGATTTGCCACTTCTAGGCTTCGGATTAAAAACTCAACTAGATACTACAAGCCGAAGAAATAAAGCAGGAGTATTCAAGAAGACCAAGGTCATTGAGGACAATTCACATGTTTTTTTAGGTTTTCGCCCTTTTTATGTTTTCGCCTGTTTTTTTTTTACTTTTTCGTTGTTTTTTACGTTTTCGTTCATTTTCTTACGTTTTCGCATGTTTTCTTACGATTTTCGCTCGTTTTCTACGATTTCGTCTTGTTTTTTACGATTTCGTATGGTTTTACGATTTCCTCCGTTTTTTTACGTTTTCGTTTATTTTTTACATTGTCGTCCATATGTTTACGTTTTCGCCCGTTACTTTACGTTTTCGTCAGTATATTTACGTTTTTGTCTGGTTTTTACATTTTGTCCGATTTCGTCCAATTTTGTTCGTTTTCGTCCTTTTCCGCACGTTTTTGTTTGTTTTTTTCGTTTTCGCCCATGTTTTTTACATTATTGTTCGTATGTTTACGTTTTCGCCCGTTAGTTTACGTTTTCGTCCGTATATTTACGTTTTCGTCCAGTTTTTACATTTTGTCTGATTTCGTCCAATTTTGTTCGTTTTCGTCCGTTTTCGCACGTTTTCGTCTGTTTTTTTCGTTTTCGCCCACTTTCTTACGCTTTTTTCTGTTTTCTTACGTTTTCATCAGTTTTCTTACGTTTCTGTATGATTTTTTACGTTTTCATCCTTTTTCGTACTTTTACGGACGAAAACTTAAAAAACGAAGAAAAACGTAAAAAAACGTGCGAAAAACATACAAAAAAGTAAGAAAATGGGACAAAATCGTCAAAATACGGACGTAAACGTAAAAAGACGCACGGAAACGTAAAAAGACGCACGAAAACGTAAAAAAGGGGTGAAAACTTATACCAAACGCACATCAAATAACTAATTAAGGTCACATCAAATAATCCAAAGTGTTTTATACCAAACACACCCTTAAATTTACACTAATTAAAATGCAGTTGGTGTGCAATCAGAGTCCGACTCAAACCGGTTAACATAAATTAAAGGTGCGCTTAGTATGAGGGATTAGAGATTATGTCCAAATCAAGCGTTTGTTGGTGTGCATGGGTTTTAGATCCAGTCATAATGCCCCAATATTCTCCATGGCTTATGATATATGTACCCCCCCTGAAATACCGTTTGTACCCCTCGGGTTTTTTGCGGTATTTTTTTTTGTATTTTATTTTTTTTGTATTTTTATAATTTTGTATATGTTATAAAACTGTGACACGGAAAAAACGAAACGAAAAATATAAAGTTTAACAGGTCAAAAGTATGAAATTGTCAAAAATTACGGAATATAAACTGATAAAAAACTGCGTTGCACTGTAAAAATGAGGGTACAAAAAGAATCTTTTATACCTTTTAGCACTGTGCAATCGGCCGAGGGTACCAATAGGGGTACCCATTCTCCATATGCAAACCCTGACCACATGAACATGTTTTTAAACCTGTTTCAATTTTTCAACGTTGATAAGTGTGTAACACATTTTCAACCACACACATACTTTCATATTTGCCCCACTCACACAAACACTGTTCATTATTACTGTAGCTACAGTGCTACAGTACTAGGCCAGTCTATTTTTTCCTTTTTTCCCTGGTGGTTACTGTTCATCGGCCCACAAAAAAAGAGCTTAAAATCCCCTCCACTTTCGCCAAAAATAAGAAAAAAAAGAAAATTACGTTTACGACTTTCTATCGGCCTGAGAAAAAAAAACCCCTTTATTGAAAAAAAAAGATTGTCATTTAATATGAGAAAAAAAATATAAACTATTAAACATGAGACCGAAAAAACAAACCCGAACAAAAACAAAATGCCCCGCAACAACCTGTGAAAAATTAACGCCCGCAGCAACGCGCGGGTAATCTTGCCTGTTTACAACAATTCTTCGTTACTTTTTAAATTTTAAAATATGATATAATTTTCTTATTATATTTTTTTTCTTATACATTAATTTGAAATCCTAACCTAAATTCAAATTCAAATCCTAATCCTACTTTTAGGGCCCGTTTGGTTTATAGACGAGTTTAAGATTAGAAGTAAGAATTGAATTTGGATTTGGTTTAAGATTTGTATTTAGATATGTTTTAAGAGAGAGAAAATATAAATTTTAATAAAATAAATTAGTTTTGTAAAACACTTTTAGCTTTTAAAATGAATACTATAATTAGAATCAAGTTTATTTCTAACAAGACAAAATGAAAACAAAGAGTGAGTTGTTAAAATGAAAATATAGCCCACATAATTTAATATAATGACGAGAATAAAGAAAAATCCATACCTCCCACCTTACTTTCATGCGAGCCAGAAAAAAACAAGCATCATTATCCGCGTGTTGCTGCGGACGTTAATTTTTTTTCTTTATATATATATATATTTTTTTTGCTTAGCGTCGGTTTTTGACTGCGTAATAGCTGGACCTTCCGCGTGTTACGACGGGGCTTATTTTTGTGCGATTTGATTACATAGCTGGCACGTTGCCGCATGACATAATTTTTCATGAATCGCGTTGATACGGGTAGTTAATTTTTTTATTTTTTATTGGAATTTTTTAATTTTTTTGCTTAGCGTAGGGCGGTTATTGATTGCGTAATAGCTGGACCTTCCGCACATTGCGGCAAGTCTTATTTTTTGTGCGATTTGATTACATAGCCGGCGCGTTGCCACAGGGCATAATTTTTCGCGAATCGCGTTGCTGCGGGGCGTTAATTTTTTTTTTTTTTGTAATTTGTATTTTGTGCGGGTTTATTTTTTCAGTCTCATGTTTAATAGTTTGTTTTTTTCTTATATGGGCTTATATGTTGAGTCTCATGTTTAAAGGTTTGTATTTTTGGGCTATATGAGTTTTTTTTAATATAATCTTATGGGATTTTAGTAAATATGTGTTATATATTTGGGCTTATGGTTTTTAGTGGCGTAAAGCGACACCGTTTAATGCCATTTTTTAGTATTTATATTAATTTTTGATCGGAATAAATTGGTACTTCTGTAGTTTTTTTTCTATTTTGTGACAACTTTTTTTTTTGGCTACTTTAGAAAAAAAAGAACCAAACGCCTGCGTAGGAATAGAGGAGACATAAATTGGGCCATGCTTTAGGCCTTTGACAATGTACTGGGCCATAGTAACGAAGGCTAATAATATGAAAGAGTGGCCCGTCTTCAAAACGTCGTCGTATTTTTCCATCATGAGTATAAGTATATAACAAGCAGACCGATTACTCGCGTGTTGCTGCGGGGCGTTGATTTTTTGCGCATTATTGCGAGGCATTAATTTTTTTATATATATTTTGTGCGCGTTTATTTTTTCTGTCTCATGTTTAATAGTTTGTTTTTTTTCGTATATGGGCTTATGTGTTGGGCTTTATGTTTAAATGTTTTTTTTAGTGCGAATTTTTGTTTCGGTCTCATGTTTAATAGTTTATTGTTTTTTATATGGACTTATGTTTCTGTCCGTATATTTTTTATTTAAAAATTTTATGCAAAAAAGTCGTGAATAAGAAAAACTTGAGGGGCATTTTTGTAATTTTTTTTACAAATTTTTTTATGTAAAAAAATCGTAAATAGTTGAAAGCTGAGGGTCCGTTTTATATTTTTTTTATTTTGGGCCAGAGTGTGGGTCAATTTTTGGGTTAGCTAATGTAGCAGCCACAAAATGACAAAATAGCAAAACCATCTTTAGTATATTATACAATTTTTGGGCCCACAAAAGTATACCAATCAAATTTGACTTTAACTCTTACCCCATCGTGAAAACCCACCAACCAAACTCTTCCATAATCCTAAACCCATTTACAAGGCCCTAAAGGTCGGTGATACCAGACGCCTGTCTTCTTCATCCGTTTTAAAAAACTAGTTGGTTACCCGCGCATAGCGGCGGTAATAGAAAATTTACTAACTCAACTCTTTACATAATTTTCTACCCGCTTAGTAATTTCGTTTCACACAACACTTTAAATGTATGTGTTCGTTGTATGTGTTCATTTGGGTTTCCCGTAGCTTTCCCGCAACACCATATTAACATCATCATATTAACATCATCATTCTCGCATCATCACACCTCTCAGAAAGTATACAGTTTAATGTATCAAGTTACAGTAGCGTAATAAACCCTAACTTCTTCATCCTCCTCAATTTGTCGACTTTTTTAATCGTATACAATCAACTCAGGTTCTTACATCGATTCAATCCTCATCTTTTAATCTTTTAAATTTACATCACACCGTGTAAAAAAAAGATAATTTTTGCCCTTTTTGTTTGTTTTATTTAATTGATTTTGTGTAGTTTTAAATACCCAATTTTAATTACTCCATTTTCTTACTATCTTTATGTTGATTAAGAATTTAAGATAGTTGCTTGTTATTACATTCAAATAAGTTGTATAAATTTATTGGATTTTGTATTCTTGATTTAGTTATAAATTGGTTATAAAAATTGAATTTATGCATGTGCATCAATTATGGGTGTTGTTAGTTAAGATGGGTACTTGTTATTGGATTTGAATAAGTTGAATAATGTTACCGGCTTTATGTTCTTGATATTGCGATTGCGAATCATGCATTTGTGTGGGATTTTAGGGTTTTTTAATCTTGATGTTGGACTAAGCTGATAAATGTCGTTACGTGTTAGTTAATTTTAATGATTTGATTGAAGTTAGTTGCGTTAGACGTTGTGATTGATTGGTGTTACGATATATCTACATAATTACGAAAGATATTGTGATAAGCTTCTATAAGCCGAAAAGTTTCAAAATAAGCCACACAAAGTGAGCTTATGATACATAAGCCCAAAACCAAATAAACCATACACTTGCGATATAAGCCAAAACAAAAATCTTATATGTTAGGCTTATGAGTTATGTATGATTTGAAAACCCAATAAGCTCAATTTTTGTAACTTATGAGCTTATCAACTTTAGCTTATACTATCATATTTAAGTTCGTAAGCAACAAAAAATGAGCTTACTGGTGTTTCAATTTTTTTATAAGCTCGTAGGCCCGGCATTTAAGCAACACAAACACCCCCTAAATATATGTGTTATTTTCTATCTTGATGTTGGAGTATGTTGATATAGATGGTTACTTGTTACTGAATTTGAGAATGTTGATTATAAAGTTGGTGGCTTTATATAGTTGCTGGCAACTTGCTGCTGTGATAAATTAGTGCAAGTTTCTAGTATTAGTATGTAATTTTCTTTAAAATCTTGATGTCGGATTATGTCGATAAAGATTCTTGCTGAATTTGAATAAATTGTTTAAAGTTAGTGGCTTTGTATTTTTGGAGTTCGTCTGATTTTACTTATCTTATGTTATAAACAGAGTTGTGACATTTACTTGATCAAATGGGTAAGAAAAAGATAGACGAGGGTGGAGAAAAGAGTAAACAAACTAAAGAAAAAAAGAATGAAAAGATGTCAGTATCAGCAATGCTTGCGAGTATGGACCAAAAACCTGATAAGGCGAAGAAAGCAACATCCTCAAGCTCTACTGTTCGTAATCCTAAGCCGAAAGCAGCTCCAAAGGTTCAATCGTCATATGCGGATATTGATCTTCCGCCTTCAGATGATGAAGATGATTTGTCTGAAGATGAAAGTCACAAAGGAGGAAAATTGCCTAGTAGGAAAGAGAGGGCTAGTGATAAGAATCTCGAGGTATCTATAACTGATAAGGATATAAAGAAACGAGAAAAAAAGGATATGATTATGGCTCAAGCAGTGGAGCAGGCTAAACAAGAGGCCATGAAAGATGACCATGATGCATTTACGGTTGTTATTGGTACTCGGGCTTCGGTTCTTGATGGTCAAGATGACGCTGATGCAAATGTAAAAGATATTACGGTAGAAAATTTTTCAGTTTCAGCGCGTGGGAAAGAGTTGTTGAAAAATACATCTGTGAAGATCTCTCATGGAAAGAGGTACGGTTTGGTGGGTCCTAACGGAAAGGGAAAGTCGACGTTGTTAAAGCTTTTGGCTTGGAGGAAGATTCCCGTGCCTAAAAACATAGATGTTCTTTTGGTTGAGCAAGAAATAGTTGGTGATGATAGAACTGCCCTTGAAGCTGTTGTTTCAGCTAACGAGGAGCTTGTAAGGCTAAGACAAGAGGTTGCATCGTTGCAGGATGTTCCCGAGGGAGAAAATGAAGATGGTGCTGATACAGGAGAGAAACTTGCTGAATTATATGAACAATTGCAGATAATGGGTGCGGATGCCGCTGAAGCTCAAGCTTCAAAGATTCTTGCTGGTCTAGGGTTTACAAAAGTTATGCAAGGCCGTGCTACACGATCATTTAGTGGTGGTTGGAGGATGAGAATTTCATTGGCTCGAGCTCTTTTTGTGCAACCGACTTTATTATTATTAGATGAACCAACCAATCATCTTGACCTTAGAGCTGTTCTATGGTTAGAGGAGTACTTATGCAGATGGAAGAAAACTCTCATTGTTGTCTCACATGCCAGAGACTTCCTAAATACCGTCTGCAGTGAAATAATTCATCTTCATGATTTGAAACTTCATACGTATCGTGGAAATTTTGATGATTTTGAAAGTGGGTATGAGCAACGTCGCAAAGAGGTGAATAAGAAGTTTGAAACTCATGAAAAGCAAGTAAAAGCTGCCAAGAGGGCCGGGAACCAGAAGCAACAACAGAAGGTTATAGAAAAAGGTAAAGTCTCCGCTAAAGAAGCAAAGAAAAAGGCAAAGGGGAAGGTTGATGAAGATGAGGAGGTTCCCGAGGCCCCACAGAAATGGAGAGATTACACGGTGGAGTTTCATTTTCCCGAGCCTACTGAATTGACACCGCCATTATTACAACTGATTGATGTTAGTTTTAGCTATCCAGAGCGAGAGGACTTCAGGCTATCTGATGTAGATGTCGGGATAGACATGGGTACACGTGTCGCTATTGTGGGCCCCAATGGAGCTGGAAAATCAACATTATTAAACCTTCTTGCTGGAGACTTGAACCCTACAGAGGGTGAAGTAAGAAGGAGCCAAAAGTTGAGAATTGGGAGATATTCCCAACATTTTGTCGACCTTTTGACTATGGGTGAGACACCGGTTCAGTATCTTCTGCGTCTTCATCCAGATCAAGAGGGTTTTAGTAAGCAAGAAGCCGTGCGTGCAAAGCTTGGTAAATTTGGGCTCCCGAGCCATAATCACCTGACACCAATTGCTAAGTTATCTGGAGGACAAAAAGCACGTGTTGTTTTCACTTCGATATCCATGTCTAAACCGCACATTCTGCTACTGGATGAGCCTACAAATCATTTGGATATGCAGAGTATCGATGCGCTTGCTGATGCACTAGATGAGTTTACTGGTGGTGTTGTGCTTGTTAGTCACGATTCTAGGCTGATATCACGTGTTTGTGAAGATGAAGAGAAGAGTCAAATATGGGAAGTGGATAATGGTGTCGTGGAGGAATTCGACGGTACTTTCGAGGAGTACAAGGAAAAACTCCAGAAGGAAATCAGAGCTGAGGTGGACGATTGATGTGGTATGTTAATTATTTATACTTTTATTACACTCAAATAACTCGTTTTGACTTTTTTTTTAGTTTTCAGTTTATGTAGTTTTTTTTGGGTATAGGGTTACCCGGTAAGGTAGAATTTATGTAGTTTTGTGGTATCCTAGAAATTATGTAATGACTCTATTATGTTAAAGTTATGCAAAAAACCAGGATTATCATCTTCATTTTCGACTTATTTGCGAGTATCCCCGTGTAATGGATAGTAATTCTTTGAAGATTGTGAATAACATCTTGTTACAGTTCTCTTTTTCTTCCCGTTGCATAGGCTTGAGATGGTAAGATGGGCGCATTGAGCAGCTTAGGTAATGGGTCAAAAACTGTTTGGTGATGAAATAGTCAATGTCATCTTTTTAGTAATACTGCTTTATTAAAACATGCCAGTGTCAGGTTGGGCCGACGCTCAAATAGTTTTACATCCATTGCATATAATAGTAATACTGCGCTAATTTTGTTTCTAAGGACAATATTATTGCAACAATAGTAAGTTAGATCTTCGATCAAACCTATTTAGGAGATTCGATGCGTAAAAGCTAGACTTTGACCGACTTTCAAGTTCCAACCTGTTTAAACTGTTAGACCCATTTGGATTGAACACAATCCAGATAACCCATTCATCAGTAAATGGGTTGGGAAAAACTTTGGCCTGTTATCATACTGTATTCTCGAATTTCATTAATCATTTAGGCTTCTACTTGAATACCTGTCAGCACATTCAAGAATTCTGCGAAAAAGTACATCTTTAAAATCACTGATCTTTGGTTTTCATTCACAGGAGGCTGAGAAGGGAATCATTGCTTCATGAGCAACATGTATGTCTTTAGAGATTGTTGTTTTCAAGAGTTTTGAGGCTTCGATCAGACAGCCATTTTTGAAAGTTAAGTACTTGAGTGTTGTCTTTTCAAGATTTGTTATACTATAAAGCCACACCCGTTACTTCATTGTTTCCGGTGTTGAACACGTGAGATACATTGGGCATGTTTGGTACGATGGAAAGGTGAGAATGAGAAAGGGAATCAATTTACTTGTTTGTTTACAACGCGAATGGAAACAAATGATTGAAAAAAGTAAAGAAACGCGGAGAATGAAATTTTTTGCAGCGTCCTTTCTCCTTATTCATTCTCTAGTGAAAGGGATACCATTAAAAAAAAGGGGCGGGTAGGGAGTATAAAACCTATTTGCACG
>BQNB010080339.1:0-29965 GCA_026074375.1 Tanacetum coccineum
TTTTTTATTTTTGATGAAAAAATAGATGGTTGAGATTGATTCATTGGATCTATGACAAATAATGGGTCTATGTTGATCTTAACTCACTTAGTGAAGTTTAGATTTAGACTCAAGAATTGCTATGAGCAAGTGGGTGGATCAAGTAATATAATATTATGATTATCATAGTTCCACTATTGGTGTTACAACTTGATTGCTACCAGCTTTTTAGCTTGGTTGCTGTCACATTTCACCTTTGCTATTTTTGGTGTTTCAGTTATGCTACATTGCTAATGCTTTGCATCTTGATGCTTTTACAGGCATTGCGACATGCTGCTGCTCGTGTTGCAAATTTCTATTTGAACATGAAGTATTTGTGTTTCTTTCTAAGGTATATACAAGTATGCATTACCATAAGTGACATACTCTCCTATAGGTAGTATAATTAGGATTATAAACTTATAATCAACTTAACCATGTTTACTGTTCTTCAAGCTATTTCGTATATGCAAAACTTAAGTTATGTATGATTGTATGTTATGGTTTAACTTTACTTTCGACTTTTGGGTACTAGGAAAGTTAGCCAAGCAACAAGTTTTATCTAAAAGGGTTCTGAATGTGGAAATTTGGTTGTATTGAATCGATGCTAATAAAACCAACAAATTTCATTCTTAGTGTATGACGCTTACGGCACTTTCCTATATTCTTGTTGAGTTTCCAATATGTAATATTTTGGGTCTAGGTTTGTTGTAATGAGAATGGTGACAAATTACCTTAGCAGTGTGCGAGCTGGAGTAAAGACTTAAATTCTTGACTCGATTAACATCTAGCTTTCAAAGTATTTTTGGTTTGTAATTCGATAGTTGACCATTGGCCGTATTAAGGCTAGAATCTGTTGTGCTCTTTGTAGACACTTGAATAAATAGTCATTTGTAGGTATTCAGTAACCTACATTCATTCAATCGTTTTTAAATATTTTCTTCTGTGCGAATATGGTATTTCATTTGGCTAACTAGATCCACTGGGTACCTATCCAATAGCACACTCGCTCGGACCTAGCTGACTTGGATTTAAGAGTTATGTAGGTAATGTTTGATAATGTTTAGGAACTTCCTATTTTACCGATAAAAACATATCACCTTCATCGAAAAACGTACCTATCACCGAACAACAAAGAAACATCGACAATGTAAAACACAATACATAAAACGCTCCGCAGCAAATCGCGGGTTTCCAAAACTTGTTCATCTCTAAACTATATAATGTAAGATTAAAATACTAAGTGTGATCTAAATATTTAAGTTTCAATATATAATTACTTTATTATATAAATTTATTGTTATTATCATATTCATTTAGTTAAAATTAAATAATAATATGTACCCGGTTTCTTCGCTTTTTTCTTGGATGACATGGTTTTTGATAGCGAATCAATATTAATGGCTCAAGCCCATTAATAGCACACTCGAATCAAGTCCATCACCCAAAGGTTTGCAAGTCATGTGATTAGAAACACGTAAACCCACGCTACACTTAGCCTGGTAAAGCATCTCAGGCCGCACAATACATGCGCATGAGACAACTATCCCCAACTACCGTTAACGGTTAATACGTACAGTCTGACGTGAGGAAGTAGGGGACACACAACCAACATTAGAAGAAGCAGGCACTTCCTCGTATGGGTCAGGATGACAAAGAAAATTTTCCTTCATGTCTGATCTCGGATGATCAACGTGTAACCTCCACACAGTAGTTAATCACTCCTTCAAGGGTTTACCTCTAAACCCTAACGCTTCCCTCTAAATAGAAAGCCTTTACAACTTTCTCAAGTAAGTTCATTCACTTGGCCTTAAACTGTTACACACAGTAACTCCTCACACTACAAAGATGGTTTGTTCAAGTGTTACCCGAGCTTCATGATCCTTATGAAAACCGTCCTTTCGGGTCCTCGCCGTTCAACATGAGAACCAAGCAACACAACCATCCCAAATCCTCTCTTAAACACGTTTTACATACCTTATGTAAACATGCATCCATTAAAGACATGATACTCCACAACCATAAATTTTAAGCTTTTTTGGCACTTTTCATACCAAAAAGCCTTAAAACATCATCTTTTCACTCTTCTTTTACCTAGTTCCATAACTAAAAATGACCAGTAAAACACCCCCTCAAATTTCATAACTAACAAGGGACCATTTTATTTTGGACCTATACAAGTGGAAGACCTCACACACCTAGAGTAAAACCAACACGTTTCCAAAACCAAGGGTCGCCAATCAGGTAAAAACCTCACAAGAAGACAAACAGAAGAGGTGCATGCAACAAATGACCACGTCGGTCTTCATGTAGCACTTTTCCATGAAGGAACTGCACGGCCTAGCGACGAATAACAAGTCCTCAAGCCGCCTCTAGGCAAGCCATCTCAAGATAGCCGAGATCAGGGAAGCTCAAGAGGATCTAGGGTACAGTTACGGGTAGATGACTTCACAATGCCAATCTCAAACAGATTTGACAGAAGGGTACAACAAGGAGATGGGTCGTAATACATGCAGGTCACGCCGAACATAACGACTTCTTTTGGAACAAATGGCAGAAGAAAGAAGGTTGGCTAGTTCTCAAGTAAATGTGTATCCAACTAACTATTCTTTTCTGTTTACCCACTCGCCCCGCAATCAAGTCAGTTTACCACCCAATACCACCTCTCAGGTTAACATAACCATGAGCCTAACCCAGAGAGACACCATGGTATCCCTACCTAGTGTGTCACCACAAAGTAATGCTACACCTTCACCTTTACTTACTTAGGCACCTCCTAAGGAAGGTAACCTAATTAGGTTACTCACTAAAGCGCTCATAGGAGGGAAACATAAGCGTCATTTTGGTTCTTCAGCCCTTGATCATCTCTAGGCAATATCAATAGACAGGGAAAATTCGTCAAATGGTATCAAACTACAAACTCCGTGATGACCTAGTCATGCCTAAGAATATTGGCACATACAAGGGTCTGAGAGACTCTGACTCGAATGTTTGGACATTCGAGCGTGCAATTAAGAATTGTGCCTGGAACGACCTAATAACATGCCATATGTTCCAACAGACTCTCACTGACTCGGCAGTGTTGTGGTTGAAAGGCCAGGCTAAGAATAGTATCACATGTTAGAAGGACCTGAAGGACAAGTTCCTCTCCGACTTCCAGCCTATGCGTAACTACACATGCAATTTCATAGACCTACAACTCCTAAGTCAACGCACCAATGAATCATTCGAAGACTTCACTGAGTGTTTCAACAACGATACCATGAAGATCCTAGGCCTCAGCGATCAGTAGCTGATCGGCGCCTTCATAGCGGGAATGATTAAGGGTTAATTTTCGAAAGAACTGGGTCGCATGCCACCGAAAACTTGGAAAGAATGTCTAGAGTTGGCATGGGAATTCATCAATGAAAAGAAGCTTAACGCCAAATGGCATAATGGAGAAGAAGCTTCCAGACAATCTATCCAGGCCAAAGTTCAGTCACCCTGGGAGGAAAGAGCGAAGCGACACGAGAAACATCAAGCACATCAATACAAGAAACAACCACCTTAATATCTTAACCAAAATGCCAGCAGTCATCCCAATGACTGAACGACTCTCAAACGCCTAAAGCAGGCCACGACCACTCCTCGGTGATTTTAGGAAGGACGAAAGGCAGTTCTGCAAGTTTTACAATAATCACGGACACGACACAAACTCTTGTAGAGAACTCAAAAAGAAAATCGAGAAAGCAATCAATCAGGGAAAGTTAGATCACTTGCTCAAAGCAGCAAAAAGAAGACCACCAACGCCCCTGAGGAACCAGTGGGCCACATTTTCATGATACTATCAGCCTAGCCTGATAACATCACTAACAACGATGAAGACTGGAAGCACACCCCCATCGCGAACCATTCCATGGGATTATTGTATCCCTTCAGTGGACCCGGTCGTCATCACGACAGTCATAGCTTCATGCAAATTCAACAGAATCTACATGGACGGAGGAAGTTTTGTCGACATAATGTAAAAACATTGCTTCAACAAGCTACCAGCACACATCAAGTGTAGACTCAAGCCACCAGCAACACCCCTAATAGGCTTCATAGGAGAAACATTTTACCACCAGAGTACGACAGACCTGGAAATCACAGTAGGTACACACCCACTAATAAAGAAAATCATGTTGACATTCCATATTCTCATATCAACCTCCAAATACAATGTCCTATTGGGAAGAAGAGCAATACAAAAATTGAGCATGGAAGTCTCAACTATCAGGTCAGTTGTCGAGTTCCCAATGGAAGCAAGGCTCACCCCTGTCAAAAGCGAGTACCCTAGACTCGAGGCAACTCTCATCATCACAACAAAAGAGATCACCTCTAAGAAAACATGTTGGGAAGCCACCTCACACAACAGTTCCAACAAGGGAATACAAGACCAAAGCCCTAACTTGCTAGGCAAGCCCTAGACACACGCAACCTGGGAAAACACCCCAACTTGGGTTACTAGAAAGCACAAATCCTTCTTAAGGAATCAACCTCTTAGTTCAAATCTAAAAACCTATTTGACAATGACGAGCTTAACACCCACCTGATAACAGTATTATCTGGCGACTTGCTAGCATCGAACGCGATATCAGACACAACGCCAGCAGATGCATCTGCATCACTAGAGGGCCTCATGAAAGCTATCTTTAAATCAACTTTCAAAAGGGGGAAACAAGAAAAAGCAAAGGATACACCAAGGCAGAGAGAGCAACTGAAGTCCAACACCCCAACGATGAGCAGGCTCAGGAGCTAAACTTCATACTTGCAGAGAAAGCAAGAAGCCTACCATTCAAGCAACTAACTCGTCATAGGGGAAGGACAGCCAAGTACTATAACACATATGTTCACCCGCACATCTTTGAGCCAGACGAGGACACGACACTCAAAGGGGAAGCATTCAGTCAACACGGGCCGACTCTCAATCGAAAGGGCTCGGGCATCATCCAGGTTACAAAACCCTACTATTGCACCACCTAAGGGGGACCACGCTCCCATCTAATGGAACGCATACAGCCTCAGGGCATGCTACACTTAGGTGGATTGCGATTCAATTTACTTATGTTATTTCTTTTTTTCAAAGAAGGCCTCTAATAGATAGGAAAGCTCATCTGACTTATTTTCACAATTATGAAATGACACTTCCAACACTTTTCATAAAGTGACATTACTTTACTATTCATAAGCAACATTTTTTGTCAGTAAATTAGCCTTCATGCGCATGCTCTTAAGAAAAGGTACCTAAATGGTCTACTAAATCTTTAAACGTAAACTTTACAGCAACCCTCGTTTCAAAGTATTACAAACGCACAACCTACCATGAGCGGTTTGCTGCTAGATAGCTCAGTCGATAGTTACTAGCTATGCATGACAAAGCACAAGTACTTGTCATCCGTCTAAGCTACGTTAGGCTTTCGACATACAAACGCTACTTAAGATTGACAACCTTATTAACGTTGAATGGCTACAATGCCATCGCTATACATTCTTCAAGTTTAGTTGACCACTAAACATAGGAATAACAACACCCTTTAATACATTGGCTAACCGCCGATTAAAAGCTAACCGATTATACACCTTAGCTAAAACCCAGGTCCACGCACCTGGTAACAAAACCCAAGTCATCACGCACCTAGTAACAAAACCCAGATCATCACACACCTGGTAACAAAAACCAGATCATCACGTACCTAGTAACAAAACCCAAGTAATCACATACTTAGTAGCAAAACCTAAGTCATCACGCACCTGGTAACAAAACCCAGGTCGTTAGCACCTGGTAGCAAAACCCAGGTTATTACGAACCTGGTAACAAGACCGAAGACATCACTTGGTAAAATACAAAATAACAAATCAGCAAACCAGTTGATTTTATTATATAAGTTAAGGTATACCAACTGGGAAAAACAAAACCCAAGCCATTGTGCGCCTGGTACTTACAGACAAAACCCAAGCCATCTTGCACCTAGTACAAAAATACCAAGGCAAAAGAGCCTTAGCTAGTAAAAAAAGCCCATGTCAAAAAACCCTGGCAAGGCAAAAGACAAACTAAAAACATAGTTTCGTCAAACAATGAAGTAAAATAACTTCATTAAACACTAAATTGGTTCTTGCACCAAATTCACTAGAAATTCAGATTACCACATCTCGACTATAAGCGGCCAACAAAAGGTCCATCAAACACTCAAGAGAATGAAAAAAGTAATATGTTAACAAAGTGTTACTACTATTTAAAGGTCCTGGACGAACAATACCCTGACCTATACAAAACCCAGGCAACATAAACCTGGTACAAAGCTACAATTTGTCTAAAATTGTTCAAAGTAAAGGCCTAACACACAACCAACAACATATAAAAACTTGTAAAAACATTACAAGAATAGCCAAGATCATCATGCCGCCGGCGAAGACTATGACACGCCAGCATCGAAGGGAGCCCGAACAGCTAGGAGGCCACTCAAATCTTCATATTTTCTAGAGACAAGCTCCAATAATTATGGCCACCACCTAGTATACAACACGGCCCCTCATCAGTCACTCTCGTCACATCAGCTTCATCAAGCTTCAACGCTGACTCAGGTTCATCCGGGACATCTTTACAAATCTTTCTAGATATAAGATGAGCTCCCAGGGACATAACACTTCCCTGAAGAGAAGTAGGAGTCTGAATAAATTCGGGAGAGAAAAGCAAACGATTGACTAGCAGGGGTAGAGTCTCCACGAGCTTCTCTTTCTTAGCCTTATAAAAGCTAGCACGATCATGGTTCAGAGAAGCCGATTCAGCAGCCACAACAAGGTCAATGTTCTCATGCTTGACCTCGGCCTTAAGCTCAGCAATTCGACTCTTCAAGCTAGTCACATCTTCATTATGTAGGCGAGTAGCCTCAACCTCATTCGCCTTCAGAGTCTAAAAGGATTCCTCCTTCTCAATAGTCACCCTGTCAACACTTCAGACTTTGAAAGGATTCCTTCTTCTTAAAAGTCACCCTGTTAATGATTCCCTAAAGACGCTTTACCTTAAGTTCAAGTTCAACCCTACTAGGCAGGCCAGATGCAATCATTTCTTCCCCATGCCTCTTAACCTAGACTTCCAAAGCCACCTTCTCAGCATGAACATTCTCTAGTTGTATCTGTACCTTGGTCAACTCGGCACTTGTCTTCTGGCTATGTCCTGTCCTACTCCTAAGATAAGCATACTCATGCGCAATATCTACAAGAGCTCAATCAAAGGTAGCCAGGCTGTCAGGAAAGCGTCATTGAGATAATCGGGCCACACGAGTAGGAAGCATAATTGACTCCAAGTATGCCTTGACAGAATATGTCTAGGTACAAGCATCTCTCTTCCTCAGGCTGGTCGAAAACACACGAGTAGGATCCTCGCGATCCTCGGGAGTTATGGGCTTATCACCTTGGGAGGAAGAATCTAACACACCACTCCCACCACCCTAAGCACTAGGAAACACAACCTGTGCGTCTTGATCTCCTAGGCCATAAAGATTACCTAATACAGTCAAACAAAGACAAACACAAGAAAGGAAGAAAAACCAAAGGAAACAACGGGCCTAAACTTACCAACTCCACTCCCTTCAGCAATAGAATCATCGTTGATGATCTTCTTAGCCTTTACCCTCTTCCTCTTTTTACAAGCCTGGACCTAGAGGCTACATCAACCGCAACAACCTCCTCGGGTTTAACATCATCTAAAATATGATACACAGTAATTAAAGGGATAACCTTTAAAGGCATAACCAGGGTGGATGAAGTGTTTAGTTCCTCACCAGCAACTACACTACCATTCCTACCAGCCTGCACCAACAGACATGTCCTCTTCCTACGCACACGGTCCAAAAGAGGAACATCATCTTTCGCGTCTTCCATCTCATGATCACCAGCAGGTACCCTCAGGCATCAATGCATGAGGTTCTTCAACAACAATACCAGGACCCTCAAAAGGAATGACCGACTTGGTATGCTCCTTAACACCACGATCATTAGGTAAAACAAGCATGGACAAAATGTGTACAACTACAAAACACAAAAGATTTCGGTCAATACTTAAGCCGCGAAAGCTACAACACAAACACAGGGTCAACAACTCGCCCTCATCACCACTACATAAAACGAGAATCATGCATGATTTCGAATGCTGGCTTACCTCAGCCAGGACCAACACACACTCCTTCGTGGGTCGACTATAAATTTTCACGTTTAAGCTCGTCACTGGGAGGAAGGGTTGGACGTGCCTTAGAGTCAAGGTTCACAATGGTCCTTTACCTGACACACTCATGAGGCAGGTGAGTTTTACTAAAATCAACCCACACCTTGTTCGAATGCCAACCAGATAAGCCCTTACCAATAACAACGGTGAAGTCACTCCCACAGTGAGGATGCTTTTTACTGGTGTACCAAGACCCATGCTTCCGCAAAACAAACAAGTGTCATAACACACGTAAAATGATGCACGCATTTAAGGCCATTATAGATAGGCTTTTAGAAAAAAAGGAAAGTAAGCCGTAAGCCAAAAAGAAAGGCTTTTAAGGATCTTCGACTGCTTAACAAACAAGGATGAATGCATTCAATATCTGGTAACCAAAGGGATGCATTTGGGAAAACGCAATGAAGTAAAGTTTGAGAAGCTCAACAACAAAGGAGTATAGGGGAAACCTAATGTCACAATCACGCACGTACTCTAAATGAAAGGCAGTCACATCGCTTGGTGATTGATTGACCCTCTCATTCTTCTCAGGAATACGGGACGAATATGGCACAACCCACCCATGGTCATGTATGAAGTAATCATACTTTATAGACTTCACCTAACTAGATTAGTCGTCGACATGAGGATTACTTGCCCGTGACATCGCAAAGAAAAAAGAAAACGAAAAGATCAACAAAGGAATGTTCTTACAAGAACTGTCGAGGGAGAAAGGCTATAACCTTAGAGAGCCATCTTTTCCTACAAATTCAAGCAAAGAAACGCTTCAAGAAACCGTCATCGGTTGAACACAAGAAAATCGGAGGATTTTAAGGAATAGTTAAAGGGAGTAAAAGTTAAAAACATAACTTCTTACCCCTTGGCCCCTATTTATAGGCGTGGTAAAATGATAGTGGAAAATAGTTGGCCCAATACTATTGGCCCAACACAACGTAAACAGGCGTATGATTCAAATGAACAACTAGACGCGCGTGCAGTCAGGCCCCCTAGGGTGACATCATGCACAGTCGGCATCAGGTTCGAACTCGCCGAAAAAATTGAATTGACGAAATTTGATCATTTCAAAAAAAAATTCTCTTCCATTCCCCACGCAAGCCATTATTACCACCCTATCCTAGAAGACCCATACCTCACTTAGGAAATATACCTACATTCTAGCCATCAATTCAAGCATGACATCGCATGCCTGGAGCAGTAAGCCTGAGAAACAAACCCTGGTTGCTAGGCACCGACTGAGGGACTTAGTTACCTTAAGTCCAACATCATCTCACTTGTACATGACCTAACGCTAGACTGGGGGACTTAATAGTGTAGCAATATTAATGGCCCAAGTCCATTAATAACATGCTCGAATCAAGCCCCTCACCCAAAGATTTGCAAGTCATCTGACTAGAACCTTATAAACCCAGGCTACACTTGGCCTCGTAAAGCATCCATGGTCGCATAGGACACGCCCTAGGGACAATTGTCCCCAACTGCCGCTAACGGTTAAGACGTACTATCTGACGTGAGGCAGTGGGGGACACGCAACCAACATAAGAGGAAGCAGGCACTTCCTCATATGGGCCAGGATAACAATGACACTTGCCCTTCATGTCTGCTCTCGGATGATCAACGCGTGGTCTCCCCACAGTCGTTGATCACTCCTTCAAGGGTTTACCTCTAAACCCTATGGTTCCCTATAAATAGAAGGCATTCACAACTTCCCCAAGTAAGTTCATTCACTTGGCATCAAACCGTTTCACACAGTAACTCCCTCACACTACAAAGATGATTTGTGTTCAAGTGTTACCCGAGCTTCATGATCATTATCATAACCATTGGGTCCTTTCCGTTCAACACGAGAAACCAAGCGACATAACCATCCCAAATCCTCTCTTGAATATGTTTTACATACCTTACGTAAACAATTTTAAACCGAACTGAGCCGAACCAACTTTACTTTAGACCAAACCAAACTAAAACCGAAACTTGAATACAAATTAGTTGAAGTTTGGTTTGAGATATGAAAATTTAAGAACCAAATAACCCGAGATAACTGAGAACCCAAGCAATGAACAAACCTAGTTGGGTGGTTCTTTAAAGCACTTGTAATGATAGATATATCTATCTATTATATATAAAGATTGGGTCCTCCTCATTAAATTAGAGGCTTCAAGAGGAGTACCCCATGCTTTGAGAGCTGTACATATCCAAGTGAGTAAATGGCCAAAAGGAGTATCCCATGCTTTGAGAACTATACATATCCAAGTGAGTAAATGGCCTGATCTATGCTTAAATGTTGTAACCCAAGCTTAAGGTTAAGTACACCAAAACCGAATTTAATTCCCTCCTTAATAATTGTACCAAAAAATCTCTGTTTAACTGGGTGAAAAGCATCTTCACTGTTAATTGAGTGTCGAGTAAATGCCAGGGATATGAGAAGTTTTAGGAGTTTTAAGAATCTAAAAGATCACGTCGATATTAATCATTCAAACTCTACATATGCTAGAGACCATAAGTTACAAATTCAAAAACCTAGTAAACCCTCACATCTATAAATGACAAAGGTGTTGCTTTATCTCCCCACCCATCCTGCATAATTGAATAGGATCCCAATGTCAATTCTAAATTGATCGTAATTTTATGAATTTTACAATTGTTAATTTAATCGGTTATGTTTACTGATGGTTTGTGTTGTTTGTTGTGTGCAGATTTGATTTGATTTGATTCAAGATTAGTTATATATATACACAATTTGATTATAAGTTTTAAAATATTTTTGGTGTTTGATTCACAAGGTATAATTGCATTTACGTTTCTACATTAACATTATTGTTTATGCAGAGAGATCACCAAACCGAAAGGGGCAGGGGATGTGGTGGAACGAGGAGAGGAAGGGGAAGGTCCAAAGTCATGCTTGGTATGTGTAAAAATGATATCAATCAACACCAGATCTTTCTTAATCACCTAGCCAACCTCTCCTTTGGTGATTTTCTTTTATTAAAACAATATACACAGATGATCAGTCCTCAACACGAGTGCTGATACAACAAATTACAACTGAAAAACAGAGATAGTCCTCAACTAAGTGCTATCTTAAACCTATACAACTCACACCTAATCAATACAAAAAACAATGATCAAGATGATCAAAACCTAAAGATCAACAGATCTTGAACAACTAAAAACTTGAAATCTTAAAGTGGAGAGAGAGAGCTTTGAGAGAGATATGTGTAAAACTGGAAAACGGATAATGATCCCAAGCCACCTAACTCCAGCTTATATATCCCACATTTCCACTTTAAACCCTGCATTATAAAACTTGACAAAACCTGCTCAACATAACAAACTGCACAAAATATTTTTCAATAAAGCCCTTCAGCTATTATAAGCTTGCCAAAGTACACAAACACTTTGAACATCCCCCCTCAAGCTTATAGACCAAACATGTTCAACATGCTAAATTTCTTAACCAAATAGCTATGTTGATATGATCCAAGAGCTTTAGTTAAAATATCAACAAAATTTTCCCTTAAATCAACCTTCACAGTCTTTATTAAACCAGATGAAACCTTTTCTCTAATCAAATGAACATCCAAATCAAAATGTTTTGTTTTCTCATGCATTACAGGATTAGCTGCAATTTGTATTGCAGACTTGTTGTCATAATACAAATTTGCAGGAATCAGATTATCAACATTAAGATCCTTCATGATTTTTACTATCCACATTATTTCACAAGTAACTAATGCCATAGACCTGTACTCAGCCTCAGTTGAAGATCTAGATAGAGTAGACTGTTTATTACTCTTCCAAGAAACTAAACACCCGTTCACAAAAACACAATAACCAAAAACCGATCTTCTGGTAACAGGACACTTAGCCCAATCAGAATCAGAAAAGGCATTAATATCAAACACACTATTCCTTTTAGAAAACTGAATACCATAACCAGGAGCTAGTTTCAAATACTTCAAAACTCTCATAGCTATATCAAGATGAGACTTTAATGGAGAATGCATGTGCTGACTTAAACAATGCACAACATAAGAGATATCAGGTCTAGTCAAGGTTAAGTAAATCAGTTTACCAACCAACCTCTGATAGTTGGCAAAGTTAACCAAAAACTTATCATTCTCAGACTCTTTATGAGCGAGAACAATGTTTTCAGGTAAGGGAGTCATAACTGGTTTGCATCCCAGCAACCCAAAATCATGTAATAACTCTAAACAATATTTCCTTTGAGTTAAGCAAAGCCCAGTTTTAGTTTTTAAAACTTCAATTCCAAGAAAATACTTGAGTTCTCCCAAGTCTTTGATTTTAAACTTATTTTTCAAAAAACTTTTAAAGTTCTCAATTTCTAACTCATCATTTCCAGTAATTACTAAATCATCCACATAAACAAGCACACATAAGAACACAGAACCAGCATTCTTAACAAATAAGGAATGATCATTTTTAGATTGAACAAAACCAGCATCTCTAAGAGCCTCAGTCAACTTATGATTCCATTGCCTAGGAGCTTGTCATAGAGAGACTTTTTTAGTTTACAAACTTTGTTCTCATTTGGTTTAGAAAACCCAGGAGGTGGTAACATATACACTTCCTCATTCAAATCCCCATAAAGAAAAGCATTATTAACATCCATTTGAAAAATTTTCCAATTCATTTCAACTGCAATTGTTAAAATACACCTAACAGTCCCCATTTTCACCACTGGACTAAAGGTCTCTTCATAGTCTATTCCTTCTTTTTGACCAAATCCTTTAGCTAAAAGTCTAGCTTTAAACCTTTCAATTTCACCACTAGACATATATTTGATCCTATAAACCAGTTTTGACCCTATTAGCTTTCTACCAGCAGGAAGATCACATAATTCTCAAGTATTATTTTCATATAGAGCATGTAATTCTTCATTCATAGCATTAATCCAATTAATATCTTTTGAAGCTTCCTCAAATTAAAAAGGTTCAACGGATTTATTCAAATTAGTCACAAAACAATAATTCTCACCCCTTAGCAAAGTATGATTAGCATACCTATGTAACCCATATTTAACTTTACCATCTAAAACAAACTCATTCAACTTAGCAGGCAATTTAGAAGGTCTACTAGACCTCCTAATATCAGGAATTACTTCCTCTGTCTCACTTTGATTAACATTTTCAAAAATAAGAACCTCTAAATGTGAGCCACCATAGCCCTCAGAAGAGTTTTCATCATCTAAAGGAGTTGCAAAGGATTGATCACCATGTCGAGCCTGACTTTTAGAATCAGACATTGGTTGATGCACATTCCCATCTCTACCAGATGGTCCTTCCTCATCATCATTGGGTCTTGAAGAAGTTTTAGCTGTTGTTTCAGACTCAAAATTATCAAAAAAATTTAAAGTTGAAATATCATTATTTGTATTTTCAGAAGACTTAGAAAACTTAATATTATCACTACTCGTTTTATAAGGAAAATGGTTTCATAAAATTTGACATATCTAGAATATAAAACAGTTCTATTTTCAAGACTAAAAAGTTTATAAGCCTTTTTTCCACTAGCATAACCAATTAAAACACATTTTTCAGCCTTTTCAGAAAATTTGTCAGACCCCTTAACAACAGCAGCAAAACACAAACAGCCAAAACTCCTTAAATGAGAAAGGTTAGGTTCCCTACCATATACTAGAGAAAAAGGAGATTTTCCATTTAAGACAGAGGAAGGGAAGCCTGTATCAGATAAGTAGCAGTTAAAACACATTCAGTCCAAAAATACAAAGGAATTCCCCCCTGAAACATAAGGCTTCTTGCTACATTTAGAAGATGCATATGTTTCCTTTCAGCAATTCCTATTCTGCTAATGTGTATAAGCACTAAGAAGTTTGGTGAATGAGGGACCATTTGGTCTTTTTGAAAATCATACATTTTATTATTACAAAACTCAGTCCCATTATCAGACCTTATCACTTTAATTTTTTTATTAAACTGAGTTAAAACCAAGTTATAAAAAACTAACAAACATTTCAAACACCTCATCATTGGTTTTAAGCAAATATACCCAAACAGATCTACTGAAATCATCAACCACGGTTAAAAATACCTAAAGCCTTCCCTACTAACCACTTTATAAGGCCCCAAACATCTAAGTGAATAAGATCACCTAGAGCAACAGATTTATGATCACTTATAGGAAAAGAATCTCTAGTTTGTTTTGCCTTATGGCAGACTTCACAAGGACTATTGTGATCCAAGTTAGATAGATTTAAAGAATTTTTAAGTAATTTCAAAACCTGGTTAGCAGGATGACCCAATCTATTATGTCAAACTTCTTTAGACACATAGCAAACAAGAAACTTACTTTGATTACTACAGCAAGCCTTATCACAAATTAGCATCAAAATACCATATAGACCAGTAGATTCACTACCAGTCCCCAAAACTTTCTCCCTTTTCAAATCCTGAATAACACACTTAGTTTCATCAAAACTAACACGTAGTTTGCTATCTTTAATCAACTTGTGCACAGAAAGAAGACTAACACAATACTCAGGAATAACCAAATCATCAAACAAGACAACATCATTATTTAATTTTAAATTTCCTATATGAGTTATTTTAGCTAAGGTACCATTAGGGTGACCAACAGTAATATTTTATTCAGATACATCAACTAAGTGAAACATATTTGTAGTACTATTTGTCATATGTTGATTAGCCCAGAGTCAATTATCCACCCAAAATGATTATTTACCCCATTTAAAGAAATATTAGCACAAAAAAACTTATAGAAATTCTGATTAAAAAACACACTGCAATTAAAAAAAGAGCAAGAACCATTACCTGCCATATTAGCATGAGCAGCAGATCCAGATTTATCATTCAGAAGACTCATTAGTTTCTGAACCTGCTCATTAGTAAAAGATAGGGTACCGGTAGATGTTCTGATTTCATTGTTACCCACTAAACTTGTTTTAACATCAGCATTATTATTTTTGTTATTATTATAGTTATTGGAAACATTCAAATTAGGATTCCTTTTAAAACCTGGTGGGTAACCAATGATCTCAAAACATCTTTCAACAGTGTTGGCCTTTTAAACCACAATTCTTACAAAGCAAGTTGTTATAATTCCCCCTATTACCATTCCCAGAACTATTGCCATTATTCCAATTAGAATTATTATTCCTCTTATTATCATTAGTTCTAGCAACAAACACAGATGCTTGAGGCTTTTCAGTCTTGACAGAACTAGAAGAAATCCCTATATGGGATTCCTCCCTAGCAATAATCAAGAAGGCATCTCTGACTTCAGGAAGGATTTCCCTAGTTCAAGTAAGCACTGCTTTCTTATGGGCTGATACACATCATCAAGGCCCATAAGAAATTGCATGAGTCTCATGAGCTTCCCATGATCAATTAACTCAGCCCTAGCCTCACAAACACAATCAGGCAACTTAGTTAAAATATCAAATTCTCTCCATAGAGAATTTAGCTTATGATAATACTCAGAAACAGGTAAACCACCTTGCTTAAAACTATTAATCTTTTGCAAAACAAAGTAAAAACAATTAGACCTATCAATTCTATCATAAGTGTCTGTAATTTCCCTTCCAAACAAGAGCAAAAATATCAGAGAAAAACATGACCAATAGCATCTTGAGATAAAGGACCCCAAAGATCCATGACAAACACAGCCATTACATCTATCCACTGATCAGATAGGCAAAAATTTACTAGCACATAATCAGACTTAAGAACAGAACCAGTGATAAAACCCATCTTATTCTTAGTTTGCAAACCAAGCTTAATAGCACTAGCCCAAATCCTATAGTTCTCAACATCAGTCAACTTAATACTAACCAAAGGGGTTCCATTAGAATCATTAGCATGCAAATGAAGGGGATTACTAGCATCCAAAGAAGTAATCAAAATAGCCATAGCAACCCAACAAATACTAAAACAAAATCCAACAACTACAAAAGATAAACATTATAAACAAATCAATTAAACAAAAATTAATAACCAGACAACACAAAACAGTTATCAACTTCCAAACAAAAAATTGAAGTCAGTGAATGAGAGTAGCAGAGCAAGGTGTATTCACACCACTTAAGTGGCAGATCAGGAATAGCTACCCTGTAAACCCCCACTAAACCCAACAATGTCTCTCTTAAAGGAAGAAACCAACTTACAGTGCAAAAATAGCAGCGGAAGAACAATCAACCTTTCTAGATTCACTTAGTCTAGAACAGATTGAGGAGAAACCAGCCCAAGAATCCACAGAACCACAAGATCCGAAAACCTCCAAATTAACAATTAGGGTTTTTACAAAATTCAACCCCAATCGATCAATCACCAAGTTAATAAATGATTAACCTACCAAATCCTTCCAAGAACCACCAAAGAATCAAGATCCCCAAAAATTAGGGTTTCAGAAAAAAAACCCTAAATCTTCAAGAATGCAATAAACCCAAGATGTAACCAAACCAACGATCAATCGAGCCAATAGAAGAACCAGGCTCTGATACCATGTAAAAATGATATCAACCAACACCAGATCTTTCTTAATCACCCAGCCAACCTCCCCTTTGGTGATTTTCTTTTATTAAAACAATATACACAGATGATCAGTCCTCAACACGAGTGCTGATACAACAAATTACAACTGAAAAACAGAGATAGTCCTCAACTGAGTGCTATCTTAAACCTATACAACTCACACCTAATCAATACAAAAAACAATGATCAAGATGATCAAAACCTAAAGATCAACAGATCTTGAACAACTAAAAACTTGAAATCTTGAAGTGGAGAGAGAGCTTTGAGAGATATTGGAAAACGGATAATGATCCCAAGCCACCTAACTCCAGCTTATACATCCCACATTTCCACTTTAAACCCTGCATTATAAAACTTGACAAAACCTGCTCAACATAACAACCTGCACAAAATATTTTTCAATAAAGCCCTTCAGCTATTATAAGCTTGCCAAAGTACACAAACACTTTGAACAGTATGAATTTATTTGATGATATTTTGTTTATAATTGGGTTTGAGTTTGATTAACCCATATATAACCTTTAAGTGCGTTGTATCACATCATATATGAAAAATTAAAGTGAATGAGCCATGAGGGTGCACATGCATAGGGTTTGTTTGTTTAAAAACTCGAGTTGTAGAAGGCTGAAACTTTCAATATAGGTTGAAGTTAGTCTATTTATGGAATCAACAATAGCAGGCTGAAACTTTAATTAAATTTTAAAAGTGGGAGCAGAATTGTTAAGGTGAACTTTGATGTGGCTCTGAGTCGGTTCTCGGTTAAGGAAATGTGAACAAAGCTCTTATACTGACCGCTTTTCATGAAGGTGATAAGCTGATATGGGGCGGGACCGTGGGAGTTTGACTATTCCGTTTGAATTTAAAAGTGACTATAACTATTGTTTGTAGTGGATTCATGTTAATAGTTATATTGCCTTTATGTAGTGTGAGGTCTGATAATTTGCATGAACAGTTGAACTAGCAGCTGTTGAGCATTGTTTTTCCATGTTTCAGATGACCTATATCCGGTTACTTGAATGCTTACATGTTGTTCTCCAAAAGCTACAGAAATGTATGAATAAAATACCAGGAGATTCAGAAATTTTGGTAAAGAAGTCAATTAGCTGTAAATGGCTTCGCGATTTGATGTTCTATGGGAAGTCTAAACTTTCCGTTGTAGTTATGTATTGGACACAAATTGTACTTTCTTTACTTGATCTACTTATGGAGTCATGTGATGATAAGACCTCTGCTATCTTGGCCATCGAAAAGCTCATTCAGTGTGGTGTGTTCTTATTGATATATGATGATGTTTCTCAGGAAGCCAATCTATGAATAGCAAGAAAAATGTAGCAACTCCATTTCAAATGAAGATATTAAAGCAAGTTCCTTAGCTACAAAAGCTAGAAGAAGAAAAAATGAGGCGATTAATTTTTTAGAGGAATAGTTGAGGAGGGTGCGTGTTTCAGATATGGAGACTTTTAAAGAATGCTAAAGAGGGTTGGAAGAGATATGGAGACTTTAGACTTTAGACTTAAGTCAAGGGTGCGTGTTGCAGATATGGAGACTTTAGACTTTAGTCAATGGTAGATGAAGCAAAAAGAGGGCTGGAAGAGATAAAAGAAGAAGAGGCCTCACTTGGACATGTTAAAACATTGAAACAACAGCTCCAACAAGTGAGGTGATATATTTCTTAAGAGGAGATGGCATAAAAAGAGAGCAACAACAAGACGACTTGGACAAAATAAAATTGAAGATTGAAGAAGCAACATCATAACTAAATAAAGCAACAAATCGCATCAAAAAACTAGAGTTAAAGATACAAGAGACAACCTCTGAAGCTGAATAGGCGAAAAAAGAAGAAGATGTTGTAAAACAGGAAGTAACACTTAAGATACAAGCTGATCTATCTGAAAATGGAAACAAAGAAGCAGAGGAGAAGCTATAGGTTGCTCTTAGAGAACTTGAAAAAGCAAAAGCAACAACGGCCCTTTCCAGTGATCAAATACATTAAAGCACTTAAGATTCGGGTTCTGCTATGAACGCGAATAAGATCGAGCTAACGGCTCGAGAATAGGAAGCCTTGAAAAGGCAAGGCGATTTTAACGACATGGGTCAAAATTGGACCTGTATAAATGGTATATGTCTGGCATTTTTTATTCGAGTTAAATTTGCAATATGCTTTTTTGGAATACGCTGCTATTATTGCAATTGTGGTTTCTTAGTCATCATTGTCGTTATAGGTATGCGTTATAAAGTTTAGGTTTATGTGGTCCTTCGTTTCACAATCTAAGATATGACTTCTGGCACTACATTTTTTTTGATCGAATTTTTTCTACCGTGTCAAACCAACAGCTAATGCTTCATGTGTGTTGGATGTTAGTCATTAGCATTCAATTTAACTTTATTAGAATTAATAATTGTTATACTATGTAATATGTTTCTGGATACTAAGCCTTCAAATGCTATTGTTTCTTGGTTTTGCTTGCGTTTTGGAACCCAAATAAAGAAAACTCCGCCTCTTGGTTTAACAAATAGGCTGTAATATATGATTTCAACATTACTTCATGCACTCATATATAAATGTTACACATTTGCAGCTTCACAGAAGATGGAATGATCCATGCTATGTGTACCCTATGTATGAATTTTACTAAGATCTTGATATGATACATTTTATTTTATCAAAGGACTAATAGATTAACATGGAACATGGCTCAATAGGTGAATATTATCACATGTTTTTAAGAGAAGCAGCCACTAAATCCTAAAAATGAGAGCCAGTTAACGTATAGCCAAAAGCTTATAATGTGCTCAAGCTTCATTTGTGTTGTCCACTTATTGTTGGAATGGGGATCTTATTTGACCGGGATTAATGGGTACTTCCGAAAGATTAAAAACTTTGTATTTTGATGTGTTTAAGGGATCTAAGGTTACTGTTGTTAAGGTGTATATATTCGGTATTTCAATGTATTGTTTTGCTTTTGTTTAAGATTTGGTTGTCATTTTAGAGATCCAGTAAGCAACTTTTCAACCATAAAACATGTATGACTTTGTTATATTGGATGTATGGTATGCTACATTTGTCATTTGTTAAACGAACTAATTGAGTTTGAGAACATAAACGAGCATATTAAGCTCGAATATAAGATAGACACATAAATAAACGAGTATCAAGTTTGAGCTTGAACAAGTTTGGGATACTCGATCCCGAGTTCGGCCCACACTAAGAAAAACTATTCGAGCTCGAGAAGAATAATAGTCTTACGAGCGAGCTTACATAGCCTAATACTCGACTCGGATCGTTAACACCAAGTAGAGTACCAATATAGAAAACTTACTTATAATTGTGTTAAGGCTTATTATACAGCTAAAGGTGCTACTCATATGGGCAACCCTCAACTACATATTCAAATACATTATAGCACTAGACACGTAACGGGAAGTTTACACCTATACTTTTTTAAAATGACACTCGCCACGTATTACTTTAAAACTAATCAGATAAACATATGCTAAACCGAACGTCGTCTTAACATCACAAGTAGACGTAAAAGTATGCTTTTACCCAAAACCGGAGCGCGGTGCAACGCACGGGCTAGAACGCCTCGTCTAACGAAAATTTCAGTTTACTTCATTGAAAATCACATTAATTTGAATTTTTTATATATAAGGAGAAAGTTTGAGCTTAATTATTGCACAATAAAACATGACTTACACTTGTTAAACAAACCTTAATTGAATTTTTCTTTCACTTCAACGATAAAATGGTTTTGATAACATGTCCACAGATCACATGTTATGCTGATTGAATGAAGACATAAATTTTTATAGCAATAATTGAATTTAATAAACAATACATGAAGACATAAACTTTCCATTCTGATGCATATATAACATGTGCGAAGTGGACAAGCAAATCCCTAGATACGACATGGACTGAAGGGCCACTGGTAAACACAATACCCAGACACAAACAAAAGCGATTAAACAGTTTTCTCAAGCGACTTTAGCGTTTCAAGTGTACATTTTAATTAGACCTCATTTTGGCAGATTGGACTCGATGTGAGTCAATCTCAGTAGCCACTGCACTATTGTGTTCTCATGAACCGTATAACCGTTAGGAATCGCTACTGAGCGAGACATGCCTAACATATAAACCCACATGAGGTTACCAATCTAAAACCAATTTGTGATAAACGGCATTTATTTTACCGATGTGAGATTGGGTTTGTACCCAACAATAACTTGTTTGACTAATACATGTCACAAGACTCGTAACCATGAGTTGCAGGCACATAACGAAACTCAAACTTTATTGGCATCCGGACACTAAAATGAGCTTATCAATTTGTGTTACCGATTGTCTCATTTTAATAAATTGTGTACCAAAGGCGGTATTCATGAACAAGAAAATAATAAACTGAAAACACTTCATACTAATTTGGGTTAAATATGCATACATTGTTAATTGTTTAGGGTGCGTTTGGTTGCCTCTTTTTGAACATCGGGTTTAAGCTGAGTACCAACTTTAATTGTTTGGTTAATGAGTTTTGGTTTAAAAACACAAATATAACCCACAAAATGAAAAGGAGACCTGCTTAGTGGGTTTTCTCTCTCTCACGCATTTATTTATACATCTCACTCTTACTCTCTCACATATATACGTACTTTTATTTTAAAATATTACTTTTACTTTTAATTTTATTATAAATTCTATTAAATAAATATAATTTATCTCTCCAAAACCTATATCAAATCAACCAAATCTAAATCCAAATCTAAACCCCTTTATAAACCAAACGCACCCTTAATTCATTACTAAATCCTTAGATAGAAAGTTCACAACATTATACAAATTCCATCAAATCAATTATCACCATCCTTTCCCTTGTAGTAAGCATTCGGATAAAACCTACGGAAATTCTTCCCAACCAAACTCATCCCCACATAATCTTGAGCATCCGAACCTTCAATCACCATCGACGAATCCCCAGTATGAGATGCTTCTCGTCTGTTTGCACCACTTAGATTCGGTGCTGGCACACCACCATAATGCTCCACACCACCCGAAGGATGCACCATGATAATGAGAGTTTCCTTTCACACGTCAAAAGCTGTGACTAGGAAAGCTTGGAATTTCATTTGATCCAGATCGCGGTTGGCACTCACATAGTGAAACTGGTTAAGCGAGTTCCTTTCACGGCCCATAGCACTATTGTACGATGGAGGTTGGCTGTTGTCGCCTTGTGCATCATCAGTAGCATCGACGTAACCAGAGTTGTTCATTCCATTTCCATTTGATGAGAAAGACGGAGGTCCATTGCCAGAAGACATGTTTCAGAATTTTCTTGAGTTTGGAGTTATATTTTCAGATTGGTGTTGAGTTTAGAGTTAAGCTTGTACATATATACAGAAAATAACGCGGTATGGAAACAAGAAAGAAGATGACATGTAATTGCCTGTAAAATTTTTTTTTCAAAAAAAAAAAAGTTAAATGGGCCGGCCCAAATTGGGTGCCTAAAGTGCCGGCACTGTAGCAAACATACTGTTCATATTACTGTAGCTAGGGGGCAAAACGACGTCACATTACTTCTAAAATGTGTATTACCGTAATTAAAATCCAGTGTTTCTAGTCGCGAGCTAAAAAACTAAGATGTTCTGTCACAAGTTGACAAATATTTAAGACAATGTCTTAAAATAACCTTTTTTTTCCCTGATTAAAAAATATGGGAACTTGGGGTGTTCTTCCCAGGAAACAATACGAGTATCAAAACTGATGCTACCTACTCGAAATGAAATGTATCTCGAACAACTTAGCAGTTCCGCTATGATGCTAAGTAGACCTCACTTTGGTAGATTGGACTCAGTCCGATTCAATCCCAGTAGGTACACAGGGTCTGGTCAGTTTAGCTCATTTACGTTCATACTTTTGGTCACCAGTCTTCCACAACGTCGCTTATGTAAAGTTGTTATCCAAACCCGATAATTACCATACGGTTCATGGGCAACTAATGATTATCAATATGACTCATATTAAAGCAAACAATTTTGACTGTATATGGGCAACTAATGATCATCAATATGACTCTTATGACAACCGACAAGTATACACAACACCCCTCTGGCTATCATCATTAGGCTTCCAATTTAGACCACACTCAGAGTTTCAGTTACTATACATATCGATGATGATTATATTTTGTAATTCATTCGATAAAAAAACTATACAGGTTACACGGACACAACTATAAAGATGAAAGCATGTGATTGATAAATATTTGTATATAGAATTCAAAAAAAATTAATAACATCTTTACCTCAGAGTCTTCTAAATCTAAGAGCTGTTTAAGATCTTATGCCAATCATATGGAACTCACCTCACGTGCAAGACATACACCATAGATTGGCACAAAAGAAGAATAAATTAATAGTAATGTGACATAACCACAAGGGTATGAGAAGCATATAACAATAATGTAATTCGATGCTCTTTTAGGTTTGTATCTCATAATCTATTAGTTCATGCACATACCCAAAAGCTTTAGACACTTTTATCAAGCTTCTCAAAGCAGAATATATATCTTCTGTTTTCGGATGTCTCTCGTCAAAGGCAGAGAACTCAACCACACCATCATCAACCTCAATTAAGGTGCAGCCTGGTAACTTTTTCGCCCCGGTGTTCCTTATTGCGACTTTTGACCGAGCCAAATCATTCCATCTTTTGGCATCACCGTATATATTTGACTGCATTACATAGTTAGAAGGGTTCTCAGGTTCAAGTTCAATAAGGCGTTGAAGGCACAGTTCAGCTACACTGACGTTTTTGTAGACTTTGGATGATCCTAATAAGTTGGTCCAAATGACATTATCTGGTTTTAGAGGCATTTTATTAACACATTCAACCGCTTCTTCAATTAATCCAGCTCGAGATAATAAATCAACCATACAACCATAATGCTCGATTTGAGGTTCAATCGAGTATTCATCCAACATGGAGTTAAAATACGTAAATTCATCTTTAACCAACCCCATACGAGAACAAGCACAAATAATACAGATAAATGTTATACCGTCTGGTTTCTGTTTAGCACTCTTCATCTCATGGAAAATTCTTAAGGCGTCTGATCCATGATCATGCATAGCTAATCCGTTAATTATTGTGTTCCATGAAATCAAATCTTTTTTATTCATTTCCTTGAATACCTCAATGGCACTTGTTATCAAACCACATTTTGCATACATATCAATCAAACTATTTCCAACATAAGCATTTTTCTTATACCCATTGTTTGCTGCATATAGATGAACCCAATTACCCAATTCTAAAGCTCCTAGCTTTGAACAAGCAGACTGACACTTACAAACGTTGCATCGTTAGGCTTCACATCAGACTCATTTAGCATCATCTTAAAGGTGTCAAGAACTTCCATAAATCGACCATTATGAGCATATCCATTAATCAATCCATTCCATGAAAAAGAAATTTCTCTCCGGCATTTCATCAAATAATTTCTTACATCCTTCCATATCCTTATTATTCGCGTACCCATTCAATAAAGTATTCCACGACATCAAAACCAGATTAGGCATCACACCAAAAAACTTCTTAGCTTCTTAGCTCCACCCATGTCACCACAATCCATATACCCCGAAACCATAGTATTCCACATCACAACATCACGCTCAGGCGCCAAATCAAACAATTTCCGCGCAAATCCAACCTCCCCGCTCAAAACATACCCACGTATCATCGACGTCCACGTAACCGCATTCCTATACTCAATCTCCCCAAAAACCTTAAACCCACACCCAACTTACCCCCACTACAATACATATCAATCAGCGTCGTCTCAACAAACGAATTCGCCAAAAACCCATCTTTCATCACAACACAAAGCACCTTCCCCCCATCTCTCAAACCCGACACCTTAGCACAAGCTTTTAAAACCATAGGCATAGTAAAATAATCACCTCTAACATTACTATTCACCATATGCCCAAAAAACAACATCGCATCAATATACATCTCATTTGCAATAAACCCTTTAAAAATGGAGTTATATAAAGCAGTATTTGTGTCAGGCATTTGGTCGAACAGGTGGCGTGCATAGGAAATGTGCTTGAGTTTGGAACATGATTGTATGAGTTGTTGTGTCATGAAATGATTGTGTTGGAACCCATTTGTGATTATTTGAGATTGGACTTGTTGTATGTGTTTTAATGTGTTCCTACATGATTCTATAGTGAGTTTTTGTTCGAGTATATGTTTTGGCGGGAATTTTTTTTATAATTTTCTCAATTTTGAAGTGAGAAATAGAGTCACGAGTGAAAGATGTTTGATTTATGTTTGTTAACAATCTGGGTTTGAGCAATGTTTTAAAACCGGGATTGCCGGTTGAATCGTGAACCGGCTCGAAGATCGGGCCGGATGTGACCAAGTTTTTACTTGTTTGAAAACCGGATTGAACCGCCGGTTTTTCATTAACCTAGGTTGACCCGCTTTGATCAAACCGGCCGGGTCATGACTTTTTCAAAAAAAATCTAACAAAAGAATTTACTTTCATAAACTTTTTAAAATTTAATTGACAATTTGAAGTGGTAATGACTAATATTAGTTAAAATAATGTTAAAACTAACTTAAAACACCAAATAATATTGTTTTATTATAGTCTATTATAATTTATAATCATAAGCTGCTTGTTTATGCAAATCTTTTCTATAATTTTATAAACATAAAACTTAAAAATTAAAGATTATCAATAAAGACTCGATATATCTTATAGGTTTTATTGAACGTAAAATAAATTATATATGCATACAACAATATATATTAAATATATTTAAAAAATATATACAAATGTATAGAATCGGTTTGATTCGACGGTTCAACCGGTGACCCGATGAACCGGCTACTAAACAGGTTAAATTAAAAAACCGGATTTTAAGGCTGAACGTAATGGGAGCAAATCTCTCGGTCGGTCATCCCATGTGTCACTAATCCCCTCCTATTACGCAAACAACAGACATACGCGTCCAAGGAGACCAAATCAATTCATTCGGTCTCACACACGACCGAACAAATTGAGAGAATTTAATCAAAAAAAAGTAGTCGTTGCCCATTTTAATGTTTAAGTTTGAATTTAAAAAAAAATTAACCCCTTTTATTCTCTATAAAACCTCACATTTTCTTTTCTATTTTCACACATATACACTTTTTATCAAAAACACACACTACAAACATTATGTCTCAAATGAATTCCGAGAACTTATTTTTCGATGATAAGGATGATGAAGCGGAAGTGAATAGTTTAGTCTGCGGTTTTTTAAGAGACGCTGCTTTGGTTATTCAAGCATCTACTCATACAATCTGAAAATACCAACGAAACCATATTGTTAGAGATCGTTACGGTGCTCATGACCGTCTAGTGCATGCTTACTTTGCTAAAGAACCATTTTACAACGACTATTTATTTCGTAAACGATTCTGAATGGACCGACCACTGTTCACACGCATTGTTCGAGAATTGTCTGATGCTGTTGGAAAAGCTGGCATTTCCGCTTTAGTGAAGTGTACCTCCGCGATTAGCCAACTAACATACGACGCCGTTCCAGATTCTCTAGACGAATATTTACAAATCGGTGATAAAACTTCTCGTGATTGTTTGATGGCTTTCTGTAATGGGGTTATGGATATGGCGAGGAGTTTTTGCGAAGGCCTACGCAAACTGACGTCGAAAAACTCTACGCTTTTCACGAGGAAAAACATGGGTTTCCTAGTATGATAGACAGCATAGACTGTACAAAATGGTCGTGGGCTCAATGCCTATAAGCATATCGTGCTCAATTCAGTAGGGGTGATTTCGGGTCAGAGCCATTCATTTTATTAGAAGCGGTTGCCTCACAAGATTTATGGATTTGGCACGCCTTCTTTGGTGTTGCATGGTCGAACAATGACGTTAACGTTTTACGTCAATCGACTGTTTTAAATGATCTTAAAGTAGGAAAAGCACCAGAGGTTCCATTTGTGGCTAACGACGTGAATTATAAATGGGGATATTATCTTACTGATGAGATATATCCAAAATGTGCTGTTCTTATGAAGTCTATTTCGCAGCCAGGGTCAAATGATGTGAAGCGAATAAGATATAAGCAAGCGCATGAAGCTGCAAGAAAAGATGTGGAATGAACGTTTGACGTGCTAAAGAAAAAATGGGCTATCGTAAGAACTCTTGCACGGTCTCGGAGTCTTAAAAAGATTACGCATTTGATGTACACTTGCATCATATTACATAATATGATTCGCAAAGAAAAAAAAGGCGATCTCTCCCGACTATTATTCGGAGGAACAACATCGTGAAGATGGTCTCGTAAGATCGGAACAAGATAGGCTACGAGTTATCAGAGAAACACACGGCGAAGAAACTCATCTTAGCCTTAAAGCCGATCTAGTGGAACACGTTTGACATCGAACAAATGCACACTAATTTATTGTAATATTTTATTTTCGTATTTTTATTACCGTATTTTCTTTCGTGTATTTTTATTTCCGTATTTTAATTTGTACAATTTGTAATGTTTAATTATTAATGTAATGTTTTTAAAAAAAAGTGTTCGGTCGTCTGTGCGGTCACCATAACGTGTGTTTGGTCTGTGTGTGGTATAGGAGAAAGAAAACTGAGTTGACGTTGAGGTGGCGGTCGCGTGTGCGGTCACCATAACACCGAGCCTAAAACATTGGGTTTGAGTTAAAAAGTTTCTAACTCTTCAACTTTAGTCCTCCATATTTCGGTCCCCATAGGATTCTAAAAATGTTTTTGCAAATTTAACATGTTAAATATCTTTAATCCTATAGATTATAAGATGTCATTTTATGTTATAAATTAGATTTCATAATTTCTGTTGAGAGTAAGTATCATGACATCTACAATCGGAGAAAATGTTTTATAATTCAGTCACCACGTACGTTAGTTAGACACTTAGACCGGGCGTAAAGGCAACCACCACCATTTGTAGTTGGCTATCGTGTGGTCCTCGGTTTCCTCACCACCTTGCAAGGTGATGGTTTTTTTCTTTTTGGTGGTGTCAATCAATCATCAAAGACGATGAAAAAAGAAACCCAACGGTCAATTTTGCGTGTTTAATTTTTTTTTAATTTAATTTACTTTGAATCTATTATATCTATAGATTCAGTCCTCTAATTTAATGTGCATGTGCCCATTATGAGTGTGGAGGTGCTCATTATGAGTGTGGTGTAGACATTCAACCATTAATCTTTCAACTCCCATATGTTACAGAACCTTTCATCTCCAAAGAATGCGAACGATTCTTTTCACCCTACTACCACTTTATTCAAAAACCCCAACTCAGTGTCAATCATAAACCTTAACCCGCCATCATCATCACAAAATTCGTTCCTCTTATTTAATGTGCAGTATTAAAGTTTTGTAACTTTCGCTGTGAAAATTGTACAGGCCCATCTCAATAAATGGCATATCCCTCACGTTAATTGCTCCTACCGGAAAACGAATAGTTCCTGTAGTTTTCAGTATACAAACCATCATCCAATTAAAACCACAAAGATATCAAAGATAAGTGTTACATATGTCTTATCATCACTGATTTATTCAGCCTCTAACTGGATTTTTTTTCTTTTAGGTTGATTAATTCTTCTCAAAGTATAATCGTGTTGAGCAAATCAGGTGTGTTTGTTTTAGCTCATCTTAACACACTTCTGCTATACTTTATGTTAACAGGTCCTGTAACTGAATGAGAACGATGGGAGTGCGCTGATTCAATGATGCCAATTCATTAGCCAAAGATTCAATATTAAAACGGATAAGAAGAAAATTAAAGATCTTCAATTGTTGTCGTTAGGAGACGTAACAAGAGGTAACATGTCTTTTTACAGTATTTGGAGTCTTAACCAGGTTTTGGTTTGCTTTGATTTTACCTGTTTGTTTAATACTTTTTGATGATTATGATTTACCTTGGCAACCATACTGAAAAAGAAGAAAGCAACTAACCGAAAGTAGACAATAAATTTGTGAACCCACTTTAGGTGATGTACAAGGTTGCAACACGGTAATTCTTTAAAAAATAGAAGATTCTATCTAGAAAACCATGTTCGGGTTTCGTTGTTTTGTTAGGAGATATTTGGATTAGCTTAATTTTTCTGGCTTATGAGCTTATTTGATTTAGGGAAAGCTTATACGCTCAATTTTTTTGGCCGGTGTGATTTTGATATTTGGTTTTCTAAAATGGAGTGGACTTAAGAGATAAGGGCTTAAATCAATTGATTTTGATGAACTTTGTAGGGATTTTCAAACAACTTTGAGCAGTGCACTCGGGTAAGGCTAATCAAAGATCGTGTGACTTTTCATTTTTATGATGTCATTATAATTGTAGTTAAGTCGTGGCTAACGCACAAACTAACATAACAATAGATTAATGAAACGATGCAAAGCGTGCACGAACTGAATTGATAATGTCTTTTTAAACCTACATTGGTATTTACACCTATTACTCATTTAAACAAAGACCGAGGCGGATTGATTGAGATGCAAAATATTATCATGCCTTTGAACTTATATGGGGAGGTTTGTATTTTATGTCATGTAATGTGTGAAATGGGGCAAGTGGGTGAAATTAATAATTGTATTTTCTGTCATATGACATCAGGTATGTGACATATTTTTCTTTTCGATTTTCCTTCTACGAATACTAACTGCTAGAGGTGGCAAAATGGATGGGTCAAACGGATTAGATAACGGGTAAAAATGACCCACTTAGCCCGTACCCAACCTATCCGACCAGCCAATTTAGCCACATCTGGTGATGAGTGATGACAAATAATAAAAAACACTACACATCATACCAAATGGAGTAAGCTCTTCTGCTTCATCTAAAGCCCCAATGGTCTTAAGAAGTTCAACAACATTTTGTACAGAAATAGCATCAGGAGGCTGAAGTGCCTTTGGCCAAGAAGGACGCAATGGCACCAAGTTGCAAGCTTTTTATCTGCAAGCACGGTTCTTGCAAAGGTGTTCAAAGAATTTCGGGTAGTTGAAATTAGAGCATAGCATCATAGACCATTTTAGGATACAATCTATAGCATATGCCAGGTTGCACTTGACCTGCATGACTACGTCTCTGCCATTACCATCAGAAAATAATGACATAAACTATAGATGGAAATTTC
>BQNB010080340.1:0-29965 GCA_026074375.1 Tanacetum coccineum
GGAAACAAAGGAAAAGCTGTCAAGGCCTCAGCTCGTTGGATTTGGAAACCTAAACAAAATGATTCTAATCAAGGTTCAAATGCCAATGGTGTATCAGTGATTTTTAACAAATATCAATACATTGATACACGAGGCAGGCTCAAGTCAGTAATGGCTTGGGTCCCCAAAGAGAACTAATTGTCTTTCATTTGTACAGGGTAAACCACAGGATAACATTGATGACAAAGGATTTTAGGACAGTGGTTGCTCAAGGCACATGACTGGCAACATATCTTATCTTTCTGATTTTGAGCCATATGATGAAGGATATGTGTCATTTGGAGATGGAGGTGGAAAGATCACTGGCAAAGGCACAATAAAGACTGGTAAACTTGAATTTGAAAATGTACATTTTGTAAAAGAGCTTAAATATAATCTTTTCAGTGTATCTTAGATTTGTGATAACAAAAATAGTATTTTATTCACTGATTTTGAATGCATTGTATTGGGTAGAGACTTTAAGCTTGATGATGATAGACATGTGTTGCTTAGAACCCCTAGACATCAGAACATGTACGCTGTTGATCTGAAAAACATTGTTCCTCATGAAAACTTAACTTGCTTGATTGCTAAAGCCTCTGTAGATGAAAGCATGTTATGGCATAGGAGATTGGGTCATTTAAATTTTAAAACAATAAATAAGCTGGTTAGGAGTAATCTAGTCTCAGGATTGCCTAACAAAATATTTGATAATGACCACTCTTGTGTTGATTGTTTAAAAGGAAAACAGCATAGAACCTCATGTAAATCCAAGTTAGTGAACTCTGTTTTGAAACCCCTTCACACCTTGCATATGGACTTATTTGGGCCTACCTTCATTAGTAGTCTCAACCACAAATGGTATTGCCTAGTTGTGACTGATGATTTTTCTAGGTTTACTTGGACTTTCTTTCTAAAAACTAAGGATGAAACATTTAGGATCCTTAGAGACTTTATAGCTAAGATAGAAAATATAAAAGACCTTAAGGTAAAATTTATCAGATGTGATAATGGGGGTGAATTTAGAAACAAGGATATGGATGATTTTTGCTCTAAAAAGGGTATTAAGAGAGTGTTTAGTAATGCTAGAACTCCTCAGCAAAATGAAGTTGCTGAAAGGAGAAATAGAACTCTCATAGAAGCAGCTAGAACCTTGTTGGCTGATGCTAAACTTCCTGTTACCTTTTGGGCTGAAGCAGTTAACACTGTTTGTTATGTTCAAAATAGGGTTTTGGTAATCAAGCCACACACCAAAACACCCTATGAATTGTTTAATTGAAGAGCCCCTACTATAGGGTTTCTTAAACCATTTGGGTGTCATGTGATGATTTTTAATACCTTAGATCACTTAGGAAAATTTAATGCAAAAAATGATGAAGGTTTCTTTGTAGGATACTCACTAAGTAGTAAAGCTTTCAGGGTGTATAACAAAAGAACCAGGCACATTGAGGAAAATTTGCACATAGATTTCTTAGAAAATCAAGCTATTGTCAAAGGAGCTGGTCCAGATTGGTTATTTGATAATGAGCCTCTAACAAAATCTATGAATTATGTGCCAGTTGTTGCAAGAACATCTTCTTCTAACATTTCAGGTACAAAAGAAGATGATAAGAATGATGTGAAGGAAAAGGAGTCTTCTATTAGATTCATTTCTCTTACCAATTAGTTTCATGAAGCATAAGAAGCCACTTCCTCTGTGGCATCCAAGAAGTCTGATGCAGTCCTTGAAATCAATTCTCCTTAAAAAGAGCAAGATTTGACTCTAAGTAATTCTGAAGTCTCTAAATAGTGGAAACTTAATTCCTACTGCTAGTCAAGATATTCTCTCTTATGAGTCGGTTGAACCTTCTTCTACACCAGCAGTGGCAACTCTTGTTCCCACTGCTAGTACACCTGTTCCAACTGTTATTAAATCCAGGGGATGAGGATGTCAATACTCACAGCCACCATCTATTATCAATGCTGTGCCATCTCAAGATAGTTTAAAAGACTTCTTTGGAGATACCTCACAAGGACCTAGTCTGACTGAAGTGGAAGCTGACTTAAGCAACATGGAAACTAACATCCAAGTCAGTCCAACTCCCACTCTCAATATTAATAAGGATCATCCAAAGAAATAGATAATTGGTCCTATTAATACTCCTATACAAACCAGACACAAGGTCAAAAGTATGACAGAACAAAGCTTTATTGCAACAATCCATCAAAAGACAAACCCTGATTTACTACAGCTTTATCTATTCTCATGTTTCTTGTCTCAAGAAGAATCCAAGAAGATAATTGATGCCCTTAAAGATGAAAGCTAGGTTGAAGCCATGCAAGAAGAACTTCACAGTTCAAAATTCAGCAGGTTTGGGTTCTAGTTGATTGCCCTAAAGGAGTGAGACCTATTGGATCAAAATGGGTCCTCAAAAACAAGAAAGATGAAAGGGGGATTGTCATTAGAAATAAGGCAAAACTTGTTGCTCAAGGATATACTCAGGAAGAAGGCATTGATTATAAAGAAGTATTTGCACCTATTGCAAGGATTGAGTTTATTAGACTCTTCTTAGCCTATGCTGTTACATGGGTTTCATAGTATACCAAATGGATGTCAAGAGTGCCTTTATATATGGAAGTATTGATGAAGAGGTATATGTGATGCAGCCGCCTGGTTTTCAAGACCCTAACTTTCCAGACAGAGTCTACAAGGTGCAAAAGGCTATGTATGGCTTACATCAGGCTCCCAGAGCTTGGTATGGTACATTATCCAAATATCTGTTGGAAAATGGCTTCATAGGGGCTATTAATCGAAACTCTATTTTTTAGTGTATTATAGAAAAAACTTGTTTGAGATTTCGAGCTTTGACTATACGCTTTAAGCGGGTTCTCATATTGAGTTTGCATTTTAGAGGCTATAAGTGTTTTGTATTATTGTATATACGTACTGTTACGCTACTAAAATGCTTCTGAAAGTTCTTTCTATTTTAAGATTACTTCTATTATTACATGTGAAATAATACTTTTTCTTATAGGGATCTATAGTATATACCCTTTGTTATTTGTTATTAGTCTTTGTCTTCCCTACCTATGGGGAATCGTTGGGAGATTGATAAGGGGCACTATTAATCAAACTCTCTTTATTAGGAAACACAAAGGAGAATTCTTACTGGTTTAAGTTTATGTAGATGACATTATATTTGGGTCATCCAATGAACAGTTGTGTAGAGAATTTGAAGTCCTAATGTATGATAGATTCCAGATGAGTGCTATGGGAGAACTAAACTTCTTCTTGGGTTTGCAAGTTCTACAAAGGAAGGATGGGATTTTTCTTTCACAAGACAAATATGTTAATGATATCCTGAAGAAATATGGGTATACAGAAGTAAGGACAGCAAACACTCCAATGGATAGGGAGAATCCTTAGGGAAAAGATGGTCCTGGTAAAGATGTAGATCTACACTTGTATAGATCCATGATTGGATCCCTTATGTATCTCACTGCATCAAGGCCAGATATTATGTTTGTTGTTTGTGTCTGTGCTAGGCACCAAGTGACACCTAAAGAATGTTATCTCCATGTTGTAAAAAGAATCTTTAGGTATCTCAAAGGTCATCCTCTGTTGGGACTTTGGTATCCTAAAGAATCTCCATTTGATTTGGTGGCTTACTCAGATAGTGATTATGATGGTGATAATCATGATAGAAAATCCATAACTAGTGGATGACAGTTCTTAAGAAGAAGATTGATCTCCTGGCAATGCAAGAAGCAAACTATTGTGGCCACTTCCACAACTGAAGCAGAATATGTGGCAGCTGCAAGTTGATGTGGACAAGTTCTTTGGATTTAGAATCAGTTGCTGGATTATGGGTACAATTTTATGAACACACAAATCTTTATTGATAATAATAGTGCAATCTGTATTGTTAAAAATCATGTTCATCATTCCAGAACCAAACATATTGATATAAGACATCACTTTATTAGAGATTGCTATGAAAAGAAGTTAATCAAAGTAGATCATATTCATACAGATGATAATGTAGCAGATCTCTTAACTAACCCTTTTGATGTGGGAAGATTCCAATACTTAGTCATGAGTATTGGAATGCTTAATCCCTAAAATGTCTTTTTTATGGTTCTTGTAAAGTTTTGTATAGGAATGGCACTACTATTTAATCAATAACCTTTTTGCACTGCTAAGTATAAAATGCCATTGTTAGTCATTTTTCCACTGTTAAAGTTTCCACTGTCAGTGTAAATTTTTCCCACTGCTGGGTTATTTTTTCCACTGTTAGTGTTTTTCTTGGTTTTGGACTAACAATTACAGGTTAAGCATGGCATGATGAGATCTCTATGGCGTATCAAACAAGTAATCACATCAAATGTACTAATGATGTAAGTCAAATATCTCTTGGGTTGGGATTAGGAACCACTAGGATCAGGGTACTTATAGAGTACTTATGGAGGATCTTAGACTGTCCCCACTGGTGAAGTGAGGTTTTTATGACAATAAAAGATAGTTTAATTACTCCCTTGAGTCCTTAAATCTCCAAGGCACTGTAGTATATGTTCTTATTCATGGGTTATACACACATTTGGTTCTCAAGAGTTACTTTCATGTCTATCTGGGCGTTTCTAGCATATACGAGATGTACTGAGACATTTGGGTATATGATTATTGAAGAAGGGACTTTTGCTGCCAAGACATTTGACTTAGTATGGATGTGGTAGGGTGGTGACTCAGGGAAATTTTAATAATGGGTTAAATTGGGGATTCAGTGGCAAATATGTATATAAACTTTCTTCATGGGTCAAATAGCGAGCAAAGGACTTATGAATTCATGCATATCTATCTTGTTTCTGCAAGTGTGTATGTATGGATAGGGTAGGCTTACTTTTGATTATTGAAGATGAGTTTATACCCTTAGGAATATTTCCCACTGTTTGACCAAAAGGTTTCCACTGCTAGTTCTATTTCCCACTGTTTGACTATTTTTCCACTGACAATATAGCTGTTGGCACTGTTGGGCTCAAATGCCTGTTGCATTAATTAATGTATTCGTTGGTATTTTTAGCGGCTTCTTCTCCTATAATCAAGCCTATATAAGTGTCTCAAGATATTTTTTTGTTTCTACAAATTATTTCTTATTAATTTTCTCTAAATATCTTGATTCATACTTATCTTCTTGTCGCTAATCCCTATAAAATCTTAATTGCAACCGCCCACAGTCCCAATCCATCTTCTAATAACTAAACCCAGAACCCTAATCATGTCGAATCTTGTATTTCGTGATTATCATAATATGGTGACCGTATTGGAGAAAACAGAGCACAACACTGATTTTCATCAGATAGTAGACTTTCTTAATGCTTCTTCTTTGTGGTATGCTTTAATGCTTCGTCCCACTATCTATGTTTCACACATTCGATAGTTTTTGTCCACTGCACGGATTACAACATCGAATGGAGAAACACACATTACTGCTAAGATTGATGGTAAGCGTGTCACTATCTCTGAAGCATCTATTAGGAGGAAACTCAAGCTAAAAGATGCTAATAGGGTTAGTGATTTGCCTAACAATGATCTCTTTGAAAACCTTTCACGAATGGGTTATAACATTTTGCCAAATCAAAAATTCACTTTTCAAAAAGGTCAATTCACCCATTAGTGAAAATTCTTGATCCATACCATTATGCAGTGTTTGAGTCCTAAAAGTACAACATTTAATGAATTTAGTAGCAACATTTCCTCTGTTGTTGTATGCCTTGCTACAAACAGGGTTTACAATTTTTCGAAAATGATTTTTGATGATATGGCTTCAAATGTTAAAAGAAAGGGTAACAAAAAGTTTTTAATGTACCTTACGTTTCTTGCAAAGATTTTGAGGATGAGTCAATTTGGGGAAATTAAACATAAAACAACTTACCCTGTCCCCACTCAAACTGCCAAAATTTTTACAACTCTTAGGGCTCTTAGCCCAACTTTTTTAGGCAAAAATATTGGTTTGTTTGATAACATGCTTGTTCCACAGGGTGAAGGCTCAGTAGACCCAACTAAGCCCCATCACACACCCTTACCCTCACATGCTTCTGCATCTCCAATGGAACAGTAAGAACCTATTCCCATTGTCACTCAAGAACCCCCTTCTTATCATACTCAGACATCCTTACCAACTACTACTCTACCAACTCATGCCACCTTGCAAACTACTCCTCTAATTTCACTACCCCAGATGATAGTAAACAAAAAATTAAAAACATTGATACTATGATTTATTAGAAAATACAGATAATATTATATAATTAAATATATATAAGTTATAAAGAATCTTGATATTGTTATTTTCGCTAAGAAAGATTTATTCATCATTATAAAAATACTATTATCTCAAATATAAAAATTTACATTATCTAAACTATTTAGGTAATACTATTTTACATCTTTAAAAAAACTTTATTCAAAAATTTCTACATTATATAATTGCAATTACATATAACCCAATCGCGAAAATCCTTAATATTATCTAACGAAAGCATGGATCAAGTAATAATATAACTAAAATTTTATATAATTAAATGTGAAATATTAAATTACCCAAAAAAACTTTAATTAAAACAAAAATTTTTAATATCGTTGTTTAGATCCAGTTAGAGAATTAAATGTCATCGTTATAAAAATTTTAATTATTACTTATAGTGATATTAATAATAAATACTTTTATTTCTTTATCAATCTTAATATTAAATTGCTACAATAATTTCATTCACAAAAAATAAACTAATAACTATTTTTTTAAGAGACCCACTTAAATACAAAAGAGAACTCAAACAAAATACTCAATACAACACCATCAACCCTCGCACCACAACCATTGAACACCTACAGAAAACCATCTTATGACAATAATGCAATTGTTCTCTAAACCCCAAATCCACCTAGGGAATAAAGTACAAGGGCCCTATCAAATTTTTTTGAGAATAACTAAAAATACAAAAAAAAAAAATAATCTGATCAGTGAGAACGTGACAACAAAAGAGAAAAAAAAAAAAAAGTATACAAAAAAATTAAGAAAAAATAAACACACCTGAAAAGAATAAACAATCAAGAAACTGAAAAAAAACACCCCCCCAGCCTACCCACCCCACACTAACCCCACCGTCCCCCCCCCGCAACAACCAACGCCATACCCACCCCCCCCCCCCCCGCCCCCCCCCTCCCCCCCCACTGATAAAAAAAATACTCACCCCCCAAAACACTAAAGCCCCATCCAAACAACACAACACCCTTAACCCTCACATGCTTAGCATCTCCAATGTGAAAAAAAAAAAACCAAGAATTTAAAAAAAAGTAACCTATTCCCGCATTGTCACTCAAAGATACCTCCCTTCTTATCATTGACTAAGTCAACAACCTAGAAACAGTCCCTCGAGTACCAACTACTAACTACTAATAACCAACTCAATTTAGCCAAAAATATAAAAAACTTTTAGCAGAAAAACTACCTCACCTCTAAATTTCACGTAAAAAATGAACATTAAAAAAATACATTTAATGGTCGCATAGTACAAAAACAATAAAAACACTTACAAAAGTCTAAATAACCACCAACACTAGCAATAAGAAAGGAAACATAAATATAAAAAACAGAAAATAAAACATCTCACCTTCCACTTCTCTTCCTAATTAACATGAAATTTCTTCACAGTAAACCACTAACAAAGCAAAATAATCCAAAATTAACAAAAGTAAACCACAAATAGAAACAGAAAAAAAATCAAAACAATGAGAAAAGATAGGTCTAACAAGAAAAAAACTAAAAACTACCAACTCATGCCACCTTGCAAACTACTCCTCTAATTTCACTACCCCACACAAAACATACTCCTTCTATAACTCCAACACCAACACCAACACCAAGAAGGCTAACAAAAAGTGCTATATGGATTGCTCAGTCCAAAGCACTTAAACCTGCTGCAGATAAGCATGTCTCTCCTCTAAGAGATGACAGTCATGGAGAGGCTTTCCCTACTCCCTCTAGCCATGAGGCAGGGGAGGACAGGGAAAATATCATTAAGCCCTCTGTCATTCTTAATGAATCCTCACCAAGGGTTACTTCTCTTGGTGGTGATGAGAGAAGTATGCAACAAAAGATAGATGATTTAACGGCTTTGTGTACCTTTATGAAGACTGAACAAATTCATATGTCAGTAAAAATACAATAGCAAGATTTGGAGATTTCCCTTTTGAAGACAAGGCTCAAGCTTTTGGAAGACATTCATAAAGCTTAAAGGGATCATCGAGAGGATACTCCAAACAGGGGAGGAATTCATGAGCAAGGGGAGGCTACTATAATTGAAAAAGATACTAGCAAGAGTACAGATAGAGAAAGTGCAGGTACATGTGATTTAGCTAATGTTTTGACATCTATAGGTGCTGCCAACATCTTAGCTAGTGGAGGTTCAAGAGTTACTGATGCCCCTGCTACTCCACAAGTTCCCACTGTTAGTGTACCCTTTCCCACTACTAGTGTTTATGATGCCCCTATTGTTCCCACTGCTGTATCCACTGCTTCTACTAGAAGTATACCTTCTTAAGCCACTTCACCTATGATCACAAGAAGAAAAGGGAAGGAAATTATGATTAAAGAAGAGGAACCTCCTAAAAAGTCAAGGCAAGAGCAAATAGATGAACAAATAGCCAGAGAATTGGAAGAAAGGTATGCTCAAGAGAATCAAGCTAGAAGAGAACAGATTGCTAGAGATGAGGAAATTGCAAGGATACATGCTGAAGAAGAGCTTGGAATGATGATAAGTGAGCTTGACAGAAGTAATGAGATGATCAACAAGCACATGGAGGAATTTGAAGCTTCTGCAAGTAATCTAACCATTGAAGAAAAGACAGAGTTAATCACAGAACTTCTCAAATATAAAAAACATTTGGCTTAAATTAAAAAGTTTCAAGCTCAGCAAGAAAGACTGTCAACCAAGAGTGAAAGAAGAAAGTTTTATATGGCAGTCCTAAGAAGTCATGATGGATGGAAAGCTAAAGACTTTAAGGGAATGCCTTTTGAGCAAATAGAAGCAAACTTCATTCCTATCTAGAAGAGTATCCAAGACTTTATACCAATGAAACCAACACCAGAAGTCAAAAGAGTAAAGAGACCTGGATTTCACCTGACAAAAGAAACATCAAAAAGGATGAAGATGACTAAAGAATAAGAAACTGAAGAACAAGGTCTATCTGAAGATGAAATAAAGTCAATGATGCAGATAGTTCCAGTAGAAGATGTTTACTTTGAAGCATTGGCAGTAAAAGGCCAATTATTGGATGGTATGTCTTCACAGATGGTCATATAAAAAGATGGAAGATTCTCAGGGTTAGGGAGTACACAGAGCTGTATCAAACTTTTGAAGATCTGTTGAAGAGAATTGACAAAGAGGATCTTGATACATTATGGAAAATGGCCCAAGAACTTCACAAATCTGGAAAGCTCATAGATGATAAGGAAAAGGAGATTTGGGTTAAACTCAAAAGACTATATGATCCAGATCCCACAGATCAGCTTTGGAGCATTCTAAGACATATGCATAAACCACGTGAATGGAAGCTTTATGACATAAGTGGAGTGCATCATGTGGTTACTGGTAAAGGATATGAACTATTCATGCTAATTGAAAAAGATTATCCATTAACTAAGGGACTGGCTACTTTGATGATTTCCAACAAACTTCAGATGGATAGGTTGACAGAAAGGGCTATTGAACTCATAAATAAGATTTACAAGATTGCAAACAGATCAACCAGATGAAGTGTTTGAAGCATCCTCTCAAGACTGGCATTTTATTCAAGAAACTTGATCAAAGGCAATGCATTAAGTTTAGGGGAGGATTATTAGGAATAAAATGCTAAGGCATTCCCATTTCTAGTTATATAATTCCCACTACCAGAAGGAATTCTTACTGTTAGTGTATTCCTGGTACTGCTAAGTTCCCACTGCTAGAAGACTTCTAACTGCTAAAGAAGATAAGGTCCAATGCAGAGTCAAAGACGCGTAAAGTTATATTTAGAATATATCTTTGTATATATCTCATATATTTAGAAGATATTGTTAGGTCTTATCATGTACAGGACTTCTTGCTCTATAAAAGGAGTCCTTAGGTTGAGTTGTAAACATATAGAAAAACACATACATCTCTAATAGCTTTAAGGTTTGTAACCCTAGTACTTCTGAGTACTCGTATTATTGAAGTAATAATATTAAAGCGTTCTGTGTAAATCTCTTTTTCATTCTATCATAATTGTTATTCTTCTTAAACACTAAAGGTTAGATTTCGCATAGCCTTTGGTGAAACATTACAACAAAGTTTCTCACATTGAGTATCTTGTATTTATCCAAGGTATCAATAACCTTATAATCTAAGGTAGTAGATCTAGAGCCAAGGGACTCAACAGAAATCATATTTTTAGCCTTATGGCTTTCATGCACTTGTTTTCCAACATTACAAGCGTCACAAAAATGTTTTTCAAAATTTAGTTTTGGTAAGTTTCAAACAAGCTCTTTAGATGATAACGATTATATAAGTCACATATTGGCGTGACCCAATCTTCGATGCCATAAGGTCGAAGTATCATCTATAAAGGTTAGACAAAGGGCGTCTTTTGGTGAGTTCCCCATTTTCATAATGTAAAGGCCATTTTTCCTAATTCCTTTTCCTATGGTTATGCCGCTTTTAATTATTTCGCTACCGGTTTCACTAAATAGTACCTTACACTTTTTATCGCAAATTTGACCTATGCTAAGAAGATTAAAATTGAGATTTTCTACGTGACTAACATCATTGATGGTGAGAGAGTTATGAGAAATTGTACCTTTGTCGATGATCTTGCTTTTAGTGTTACTACCAAACAATACGTTACCTCCATTAAAGGTTTTATAGGATGAGAATAGATCTTTGTTTCCCGTCATATGTGTGGTATAACCGTTATCTTGGATCCATTCATCCTGGTTAAGTTTCACCTTTTGACGTACCTATATACATAAAACAACTCAAGCATTTGGTCCCCAATTTCTCATGGGCCCGTTAGTGTTATGCATACCATTTGGTTGTCCTTTGTATGGAAACAAAGGAAAAGGACTCCATTGATTATACATAGGAGGTTGAAATTGTTGTTCATGTTGTATTCCATAGTTCCAACCTACTTGGCAATAATCACTTTTGGGGAATAGGCTACTAGGTCTCCTATGGGTCATTTTAGGGGGCGTTTGGATTTTACTTTTTCTATGTCCTTGACCAAGTTTTAGAATTGGTGGTAGTTTGTTGCCTTTTGGTGCACCTAAAATAGACTTTTTATTAATTAGTACGGAGTCATTTTGTTTAACTACGTTGGTTTCCAAGTCTTTTTCTTTTTCTGCACTGTCATCAGATACTCGATGCTGTTTAATTGAACAAGCTGGTGCTGTTGATGAATGGCACTGGCCAGCCAGTTCTAAAGAGAGCTTTTTAAGATGACCTCCTAGATTTTTGATTTTAGTGTTTCTAAGGGAAGCTACAGTCTCTGTGTATCCTAATCCACACTTGTCTTTTGACGGTTTTTGTATTTCGACCATTCTTTATAAAGACAAACTACTATTCTCGAAACTAGCTAGCTTTAGTTTTAGAGAGTTAACTTCTAATCTAAGTTCATTACAAGCATCACAATTGCTACTAGCTTCTTTACCTTTTTCTAATATGCCTATCTTGGTTTTAAGTTCGTTAACGATCTTTTTGAGTGATTTATTTTTAGCCTTTAGATGTTTGTTTTTATTAATAATTATAAGACTAATTTGACCAAGTTCGTCATACTCATTTTGCCTAGATTCGTTATCTAAAGATGAACTACTATAGTAAAGATTATCGGATAGTACCTCGTTTGAGTGAGCCATGAGACAAATTTCTTCTCTCTTTGAGTCATTTCCACTATCGCTCCAACTTCCGACAACGAATGCCTTTTGATCACCGGAAGAGTTTTTAGAGCAATCACTAATGAAGTGATTTGGATCACCACACTTGAAGCATCTTCGATCTTCCTTTTTATCTTCCTTGATTTTTCGGAAAGTTCTTTGTCGACATAGGGTTGTCCCGATAAACTTTACCCTCTTCTTTTAAAGAATTCTTGAAATCCCTTACCGCCATTGCATATTCCTCATCATTGCTATCCGATGAAGATGTGTCATCATTACTCAAGACTTGTTTTTCTTTAAGTGCGAGAGACTTGTACTTTTCTTTCTTGTTCTTTGCAATCTCCAAGTCCTTCTTAAGAATTACCTCATAGACTTTGAGGTTACCAACAAGTTCATCTAGAGATAGCTTTGACAAGTCTTTGGATTCTTCTATCGCCGTTACCTTTGGTTGCCATTTCAATGGAAGAGCCCTTAAGAATTTCCTAACATGGTTACGACTTGAAAAGGATTCATCAAGTGCTTTACGAGAAGTAATAATGGTATTAAATCTAGAAAAGGCACAATCAATGGTTTCATCAATCGGTAATATAAAAACTCCTCATATTTTTGAACAAAAATGATCTATATTATTATCTTTAACTTGTTTGTTACCTTGATTATAGTAATTAAGGCAGAATCCAAATAATTTTGAGCCGTGTCACACATGAAAATTCTTTCATATTCCTTTTTAGGTAAAGCGTTGTATAAAACCATTTTAGCTTCATCATTTTTGGAAAGCATTTTCTTTAGTTTTCATCAGAGCTTTTCATATGGTGGTAAACAACTCTTGCCATCCTTGTCTTTGATGATAGGTTTGTAGTTACCATGAGCTATGATATACCAAAGATCAATATCCTTAGACTTCAAGTAAGTTTCAAAACGGTTTTTCCAATAAATAAAACAATTTGCCTCGAAGAGATATGGTCGTTGCATAGATTGACCATCTTTGTAGTTTCCCGAATCCATAATCGTTTAAAGATTAAAATACAATTTATTTTAAAACTTTGATAACCTAGATCTTGGATGTCAATTTGATGGAAAACTAAGAACGGGGAGGGGGGGTTGAATAGTTTTTTCAAGATTTTTCGATCTTTTTAGATTTTTTTAACACTTTTGAAACTTTTGAGAAGTGATCTAGATATTGATGTTTGACAATTAATAAGTAAGATAAGGAAGAGAAAAGAATAAAGATAGAGTATAGAAAAGATCACCGGGAAATAATATTATATAGTGGTTCGGCTACAAGGACAACCTTCCCTTCCCTACTCCACCCAAAGTCACCTACGTCAGAGTTTGTTAAACACTAGTCACCGAGCTCCTTTCACTTGGCGGAGAATCCTTCACAACGATGGTTACACTTCTATAGGTTACAAAGATATAGGAATTACCCACTGAATTCTCACACACAGAATCGATGATAACACAATACACTTGATGTACAACAACAAGACAACAATTAATCACAGCAAGATGATCTTTTGAATGCAGTAAGAAGAAGAAGACAAGATCAAACACTTTTGATGGTGCTTGAAACTTTCGCCGTTTTGGCAATTCCTTTCTTGAAGTGAATTACCTACACAAGAATTAAAAGAAGAGATGCTAGAGAGAGAGAAGATTTAGAATGAGGAACGGTGTGACAAAAACATGAAAGATGGCTTGGTATTTAATAGCCAACATTTTTACATGTACTGGCCGTACTTCCGGAGCAGTCTTACCAATGGCACCGGCTTGCAAAGATAAGGGCACTAGAAAATGACTGATATAAGCTAAGGTTTTTTAAGACAAATTAATAACAATGAATATTAAACAATAATAAGCAAATTCCTACAATAAATAAGCACTAGAAAATAAGCAAACCAAATAAGCAGTTTACACTATTTAAGACGGTTTTAAACTAAAACTTAACTAAAAGACTTCTAGGCTATAAGCAAGCATAAATAAGCATTATGCATCAATAATAAGCATAAATAAGCAAAGAAATAAACAGTAATAAGCAGAGAAATAAGCAAACAATAAATAAGCTTTAAAACTTGAAAATGAGAACTTACAAAAGCCCTTGCTCTAAACAAGGCAAAAAGTACTTAAATAAGCTGATCTATAAGCTCTAGCTTGTCAAAGACAAGCTAGTAAAACCCATAAGCCCTTCCTTTTCTGGCTTATAATCTCCAAATGAGATTTTTGATAAATTATGGTAAAAAGGGACTATAAACCACACACAAAACAAGTGGAAAGGAGCTTTAATACTTAAGTAAACAGCTTATAAGAGTAAATAAGAGCTTATAAAGAGCTTATAAAACACTTTTAATATCAATGAAATAGTAACTTAAAAACACAGAAATTTTAAAACTTATAAACCTCAACTTTCATTAACTTTTAAAAAACATTACAAGACTTTAATAAAAAAAGTACAATAAGCTAAATTAAACTTAGATAAGCTGTTATAAACTAGATGCCCCAAAGGCTTACAAAGTGCCCTATTTATAAAAGAAGTCTAGGGTTCTTTTTGGGTCTCACTTTTGCTAACTCTTAGAGTGAGCCAGGAGGTGTGCTTGTTGTGTGAGTAAGTCCCAAAGTTCATCAAAGCCCTTCATTTTAAGTGCTCACCAAGTCCATCAATCATGGCCATCCATTCTTTGTCTCATCTGTCCTTGACGGCATGGTGTGTTGTTTTGATTGCCAAGGTGGCATTGTTTGTGTTATATGGGGTGGGGTTTGATTGTGGGTTCTTTTTGGGAAGAGGGGAGAGTGACAGGTGAAATGAATGGGGAGGCAGGAAATGTGGAATTTGGGGGATGAATAAAACAGTTTTTTTTATATTTAAACGGGGTTTAATCCCATGTTTTGGTATATGTTTGCACCGTTAGTCCTTATGGACTAACAATGTTAGTCCATGAGGACTAACGGTGTAAGAGAGGGTTAAGGGTGTATGGTTAACAAAGTTAATGTTGTTGGGCTTATATATAGGGGGCCGGGTATATGGGTCTTGGACTTTTAGGGTTTTTGACGGGCATAAATACTGTATATATGGTTATTTATATGATCGGTGCTTGGAGGGGAGTATGGGCTGACCCGGCCCATTAAATGGGTGCGGGTTGGTCCATTTAAGATTTCTCCGTTTTTGGCTTCGTCTTTGACTTTGACTTTTTGGTGTTGACTTTTATTTTGACTTTTGCTGACTTTGACTTTTCACCACCTTTCCATTTTCATTCTCGGTTTTGTCCGTTTTGGCTTGATTTTGTCCTTTAGTGAATATTTGTTCCCTGCACAACACAAATAGCAAAACAAGCATATATTTGGCATTTTATGTTTGTTTTTGGTCATTTAGGCTCGTTTTTAAAGGTAAAAGGTATGTGTAATTAAACACATACCAAAATCCCCCATACTAAATATTCACAATGTCCTCAGACGCAATGCCATAAAGTTAACTCTTAGAAAACTTAAGAATCATCAAACCCCCCTCGACTAATTACCTCGAAAAGTAGCTAAGTGTCCATCAAGGAGAATTAAAGAATCAATAGCTTTGAAAAGCCCCGTTTTTACCATTTTTATAAATCTACACTTATTGCCACATATATTTTTGTATTTTTCCCCTTTTTTATTTTTTTGTACTTTTCATTTCAAGCAACTAACTAACATGTTTGACTTTCGTTATTTTTATAACATTAGGTCACAAGAACAGATTTTTTTTGTACTTTTCTTTTAAGCAACTAACTAACATGCTTGACTTTTGTTATTTCATAACTTTAAGGGTCATAGAACAAGACGCACTTTAATCCTAAAATGCCCAAAAAGGATAAATTCATCATCCCCGACTTTTCACTTGTCCCAAACCAAGCTTAAAACGAAATCACCGTCAAATATAAGTTAAGATGCTAACACTACTCATACTTATAACTTGTGAACTTTTCACTCCCGACAATTATTATATATTAGGTGAATGTGCCATTTCGAATTTCAACCATAGATCAACGTTTTACAAAATTTCTATGCTTCACGTTCCACCCGAGAATAATGAGTTTGAAGGCGAGATCATCCCATGTAGCGACTTTCGTCTTGGCACATCCCAACCTTGCGGCTAAGTGACCAGGCTTTTGACACCCCACATAGACTAGTATCGGGACTCACGGACCTTCGGTTTCAGCACCCTTGGATTTCCCGTGTATACATAAAATTACAATTTAAAATGTAACAGTCTTAGTTCAAAAGCATATTTAAATTTAAGAAAAAGAGATTTTCCCTATATTTATTAATTTACTTTTACTACACTTAATATAATTAAACATCCATTAAACTAATGAAATCCTCGACCTTTTAGAAGGCTGCAACATCGATTGTGAGTCGGCAAGATGCAGCAAACTTTTATCAGTCTCGGATAATTACTATGTGCCTTATTTAGAAGACTGCAACATCGGTTGTGAGCCGGCAAGATGCAGTAAACTTTTATTAGCCCACAGTTTATAATTATTGTTGTTACCTTATTCATTCATTTTTTTCATCATTTATTATTATTTTTTCATTAAACTTTATACCACGATATATAAAGAATACTTCTTTTTAGAAAATTTAAGTATAAATTTGAACTAAGACAAAAATGTTATTGACTATATTCCAAAAATTGTTGATTTAAGTTTAATTTTCAAAAATAGCACGTATTATTAGTCCGGTTAGGAGCTTATGGGAGAAAAAGCCACAAACTACACTTATGAGCTCTTAAGATTTCCAACTAATCCTTGTTTAGCATCTAACTCATAATTAACTCTATCAATTTTCGTTCTTCGCAAATTTAAAATCTTTAATAAAAAGATCCGCGAATGCTTAGTCTAAAAGTTAAGGGACAAGCTAGAGTGCAACATGCTCGATCGAGTCAAAATTTATTTTTATTGTACCCAGCAGGAAAGTCAAAATTATGACAAAACACTTATTTTATTTTTGGAATTTTTTTAATTTTTTTAATTTTTAGGTATTTTGGTGGTAAAAATAGGATTACGTGAAAACAACGGCTGCAGGCAAAATCAAATCGATAGATCCCTCCATACTAGAACTAAACATTGTCCTCAATGTTTTAAGAAGGGTCTCTACGTAAATCTAAAGCTGTTTATTAAGTATGCTTAAAGATAAACGTTAGTCGATAAGATTTGGATATTGGATTCCCAAAATAAAGCTGAGGATGTGAAGCTCGAGGGAACGAAGGACAAAACCACGAGCACGAGAGGCTTCAAAATCTGGGCAATCCTGGACATATATCACAAAACACGAGAAAAGTAGAGGCGAGCCTCCTCATAACACAAAACACTTATTCATTACTACTAAACTACCAGGATAAGCATGGGTTGCCACCCACGAAGCGCTTATTTTTGTTAACCGAGTCTTGAGCTTGACTCGATCCCCCATACTTGAGCTGGTCAAGGAGGATAGAAATGGAGAAACAGAACATCCAAGATAGGAATGTTCTCTTCATGAATCAACATCGAGCTTTTATGATGAAAAAGCTTGGAAGCTTTAAAGCTCCGATGAGATAAGAGATGAGGAGATTTCTACTCATTAGAAGCAAGAATACCAGGATTGAAAACATTGTCCTTATTTTCGGATGAAAATGGGAGCAAAGTGTCACACTGGAGAAAGAGGATCACGGATGAATGAGATAGAAAATCCATTCGGTGATAGAAATCTCTTGGATTGGACTTCAATGAATATCCCTGGATCGAAAATCTTGTTTCTAGTTCCGGAAGGAAAAGAAACTACAAGGTCGGATCCGAGGGAATCACTAGAAAGAGTGAAATCCGAATCCAGATGAAGGGTGGGATGGGTGGGTAAAACATTAGGCACATAAACTCTTGGTTCTCTTATTGGATTATCAAAAATATCCTCCACCACATCCATAGTGAAATCGCCCAGCTCGGGCTCAATCTTAAAGTAGAAACAATCATACTCTGGTGGAGATATGATGTGAGCGAGTTCATTGGCGAACTCCTCATGATAATAGTCACTCCTATCGGCAGGAGGAAACAGATCGATCAAAAGATCAAAGATGAACGAATCATATTTAGAAAGAGAAAAATCAGAATGAGTAGTGGTACTGCCACTACTCTTCTCTTCAATATGATTCTCATCATAATAGAATGCTTCATAATCCGAAAGAGATAAATCAGAACGAGTAGTGGTACTGCCACTACTAATCTCTTCCAGGTTAAAGCAGAAAGTTACAGATTCGGGTAAAGAATTATCAAAGGTGTTAGTGTCCTCCAAGAAAAAGTTAAGAGATGTAGAGGAAGACTTGGTCACAAAATCAGAAGATGGAGTGGGATTATCTTTTAATGCTTTGATCTTAGCAATAAGAAGATTGACAAAGATCAAAAAGAGGGTTCGAATAAGTTTTAAAACTTATTTTATGAATAACCTCCTCTTGACTTGACTTGTCATCACTAGAGGTAGAATCATCGATGAGAGGATTGGAAAATGTTGAAAAATTTGTCGTTTGGGAATCATCACAATCGGGCACATCACACTTACTTTCGGAAATACCTTCAGACTCACTTAGGGTTTGGACAAGGTCCTCAACACTAGACTTTATTAATTCGTCCGATTCCATTTTCAGAATAGTACTAAGATGTTAGTCCCCCATACTTAGAGAGTTATCAGGTTCCTCGGTTGGTAAATCGGGTGTGATTGCAATAGTATACTCCTCGTCATTATCATCATAATTGTCGTAGCAAAAAGAATTGAAATGTCGCGAAGGATAAGTATTAAGATTAGCCACCTGCTCTAGTTGCTAAAGCTGTTTCTCCTTTTTCCTAATTTCAATACTCATTCCATTGAAATTATGTTTAAGCTCATCAATCTTAATCTCAATATCAAGCTTCCCATTACGATAATCCTTTCCATTAATTAAAGTTTTCATTTCATCTAAATACTGCTTCTTCAGATCCTCCATATCTTGGATACTCATTTGTTGAGGAGGTTGATGAATGACGAGAAACTATGGGGGTTCAATTTAGTCAAACTCATAATAATTAGAATCATAACACAAATTAGGTTCGTAATAATTCATCGGTTGACATTGAAAAGTCTCGTGAGGACCCCCACAATCTTCACAACAAGGATATTTGTTGGGGAAAACTCGTTGAATGTTTTGTTGGAAAATAATCAAGTTTTGAATTGAAACACGGCCTTGTATTGTAGAAAAACAGGACTTGATGGTGTACAATCGTAACCATAGGATGGTTATCGTTCCCTTAATAACTCAACAAGATTATGGCAACCGAATTGGGTGTGGAGAGGTATGAAAAATCGAGAGGATTATCGAAAGAATTCAGAGTCGAATCATAAGTGAAAGAGTCTCCGTTCTTTGAATGGCATAGAAAGCAATATCCATCTCGAAGATCATTACCACACCGTTCGCAAGTACACCATCGACAAGGGTGACCATATAACGGTTCTCCATACCCTACGCATCGGAAAAATGTCGACATAAATAATTAAACGATAATGAGGGTTAAGAAGAGAATCAAATGGTTTAGAAGAAAAAGAAGATTATTTTTGGGTTTTTACTGCTTTTAAAAACAAAATTTTATTAGAGGACAAAATGGGATCGAATAACTTAAACCAATAATCAACTTGTTTCACGGTAGCTCTCTAAAAGAAAAATGCACAAAGGAGCGGAGGAGCGAGAAAGCGCGAAGCTATTAAAAACCCTCTCCTTTCGGGTCGTAGTTCCTTGGAACAACCCTCCTTATACCCTCTTATAAGTTTTGCACTTAATTCCTAAAGGTGAGCCGTACTTCACAAGTGACACAAAGGCATGTTTTAATCTTTTGTTTTGGAATTTCAAATACTTTAGGAAAAGTATTTATGATTATTTGATAATACATTCACAAAAATTGAGAAAATAAAATATTTTTGTATTTTTATATTTGTATAACAAGAAAATAACTTCATGAGGAAGGGTCTTCAAGGCACAACAAACTTCAACTCGATAATCGTACACACCTCCCCGGCAGCGGCGCCAAAAATTGATTGCTACTTAATGTATATAAATATAATATAATATAAATATATAATAAGGATAAGATCAATAATAGGGATAAGTATTCTGTGAGGCTTTTTAAACGGATTTAGCTTTTAACCAAAGCAAAACCCTAAAAACCTTCCCGGGTCGTTTCCCGATGAGGCGTGAATTGAAAATCGAGTATCGATTTGGGGGATAATGCTTGAATAATCACAAATTAGATTGGGTTATCTAACTCTATGGGAAACAGTAATTAAAAGGAAATCTAAACTAAAAACGAATGCAATAACAAATTTAAAAACGTTGACGGAAACGTAAAAACGCGACTCAAAAACCTAAAACATGAAATTTTAACCCTACATATGCAAATTTAATTTTCCTAAGTCCTAAATGATAAAAGAAAATTTTAAAAAAAAGAATTATATTTTTTTGATTTTTATTTTATTTAATATGATTTAAAAACATTTTTGATAAGAAAAATTAATTAAAAATACTAAACGATCTTAGAAAAATCTAAAAAATTAAGGAAAAGTGCTTTGAGTAATGCTTAACCTAAGAAAAATAAATTGGGTTTACCAGCTTATTGGAATAAGCTGTTAATAAGCAAAAATGGGCTCAAGCTTAAATGGGCAAAAAGGGCTTAAGTATTTAATTTTGCAAACACTAACCAGATAGCCCTACTGGTGTTAGTGGTAGTGAGTGTGTTTGTTGAGGCTTTGGTATAAAGGGAGAGGTCACAGGTTCGACCCCTGTGCCTCTCCTTTTTTTGAAACCATTTTTTTATTTTCTTTTTAAAAACTTGTAAAACAAGCTCAAATGACTAACTTTAACAAATACACTTTTTTCAAAACTGAAAATAAGCCAAAAATAAGCTATGAAAAGTTGACAGACTTGGTTTTTAAGCTATTGGGCATAACAAGCTAAAACATTTGGACTTTTTTACTCAATAAGCTAAAAGAAAAATTAAAAAGCTAAAAACTGATGTAACCCTAAACTTAATAAGCACTTATGACAAGAAATAAGCTAAAAGAAAAAGCTGAAAAACACCCAAAAGTATAAAGTCAGCAGATTCTAAGGACACATTTTAAAGGGTTTATATCTAATTTTAAAGCTAAGGCTACCAAGACAAATAAGCAATTAAGAATAAGCTAAAACTAAAAACAATTATAGTTGACACTAACAGCACATAAAAACAAACCTTAATCAAATAAGAAAAAGAACTAAGCTAGAAAAAGTTGAATGAAAAAGGGCAGTCTAGGCTAGATATATGTTTTTGGTCTTTTCAATAAGGAAAAAAAAATTGCTAATTGCAGGCTTAGAAAAGTGCTAGCAAATAAAAGCTAAAACCCAAATTAAGCTCAAACAGATTGTAAAGGTACTATAATGAGCTTATGCTATAAAATCCAAACCTTAAAACAACTATTAGCTGACCTAAATTTATGAATCAAAAAGGACTTTTAAAACTTTGAAAATAATACTTAAACACTTACGAAGATTATTTGATAACAATCACAATGACAATTTGTCACACTCTCTCTAACATATATCTACTGCATTATGAATCAATCAAGCATGAAATAGAACACTAAAACTAAACAAAGCCTCCTAATCAAGATATAACTAATAAGCAATTTGGACAAGGCAACATGAAATAACCACAAATTTGAGCATTTAGTTAAATAGACTTAAGAGCTTAACTAAACTTGATTTAAACTTATTAAAACTAACATCTAGACATAATTAAGGCTTGGTAAAACTGACTTGAGTGCCTAAAGATAGCATGAAAACTATTTGACCCATTTTAGGTCCTTATCCCAAACACTCCTTAAGAAATGGATTTGCAATTTCTAAACTACAAAAGCTGATTTAAGCTAAGAAAAGTATAAAGAGATATATCATAAGGAAAGTAAAAGACAAATAAGCATTAAACTAACAGGAATAAGCACAATTAAGCAACTATTAAGCAGAATTAAGCTAATAAGCAGTTTTTAAGAAAATATGAAAATTTGAACTTACAATGGTCCAAAGCTTATGATTGAGATTCTTAACACCCAAATCACTTCCTAGCTAACCTAATGCTTAACCATTAAGCACTAAACCAAGGCCATCCATGATTTACCTTTTTAACCCTAATAATAAGCTGTCTTGAACCCAAATGCCTAAAACCAATGAACCATGAAATATGAACCAATTTCCAAACCAGCTTCCAAATCAAGGCTCATATGTAGATTAACAAGAACAATTTAGAGCTTATGAAAGATTTAAAGAACACAATAACTTGAAAATTTTTAAAAGACAATTTTAAGAAAAATCAGACTTTCATTAATTTAAAAAGAGGTACAAGATTTAAAATAAAAGTTATACTACTCAACTAAACTAGAAAACTACTTAAAAACTACTTGCCACTTAAGGGCTACAAATTGTCCTATTTATAGGAGAGGTCTAAGGTCTTGGTCTCTTTGACTTGTGCTTGTTTTTTGAGTAGAATCAGCCTTGAACCCCTTTTATGTTTTCTTGAATCAATCTCCACCCTTGAAATCACCTTCAGACCCATTTCTTGAAACGGACCCTAATGTGAAGTTTTGGCGCCCAAAAACCTGTAAGTGTGACACTGGATTGCCAGCGTGGCAACCAGGTCAGTCTCATGTGATGTGGGGGCAATGTTTAACTTGGTAGAGGTTTTGTTGTTTTGTTGTAGGGTGCAGGGGTTGAAGATACAATTATGGAAAAAAAGACGGGAAGAGGGGTGTTCTGTTTTGTTGTTTGATTTGGTGATACAGGGTAAAGGTTGTAGGAATTGGCAGTTGAAGCCCCTGAAATTGTATAATGGTAACTCATGGATGGTCCTTTAAAGGACTAATGGTGTAAACAATTAAAGGGTTTTAGTGTTAAAAGGGGTTAATGGTTTGGTTTGGGCTTTTAATTGGGCCGAGTAAATTTTGGATTTATAAAAGGGTTTTTTAAGCTCATGGTCTTCTAATGTATTAATGGGCTGACCCGACCCATTATATGGGTGCGGGTTGGCCCATTAAATATTTCTTTGATATCGGCTTTGGTTTTGACTTTGACTTTGTCGGGGTTGACTTTTTGGCTGGTTGACTTATCTTTTCACGCTCTTTTCATTCCTGTGCTCGGTTTTGTCCGTTTTGACTTGATTTTTGTCCTTATGTAGCTATCCGTTACATGCATAATCATAAATCACAAAACACACAAATACAATGTATTTTTGGTATATTTTGGTCATTTTAGGCACGTTTTTATAGGTAAAAAGTATGTGTAATTAAGCACATACCACAAAGCTTCATCAATCACCAAAAGGATGCTTCCAAACACTTTATGAGGACATACCCGTACCTTAAGCTGTTTCATGACCAATTCTAAGAAGGGCTCAAATGCCATTTCATCACACTGATAAATCAACTTGAAGCTTCACATCATTGAATATCTGATGTAGTGTGTAATTTGTTAGTGGATACATCTTCTCAACCAACGATAATAAAGTATGGACTACATTGTTACACAATGGACTCTATAAGAATCATAAAGCTTCCAGTTTAGCACTTTAACCAATCCTTGTTGATTCTTCCATACACTTAACTTCAACATGCTTTTACAAACATGGTCTTCAAATTGAAGAAGTAAGAAATTACCAGGTAATTTCACTAGCTCTGTCTTCTTAAATCTAGCTTTAACAATGCTCTAAAGAACTTCTAAATCTTCTATGTCAAAGTTTTTAAGCAACTTTTCAAAAGTTAAATACATTTGAGAATTATCATCTGATCAGATAATTTGGAAATAGCTTTTCTTCCCTTCTTTGTAGATCTTGTAGTCAACAATCATTGAGATTTGGTAGAAAAGGTTTAGATCAATAGGTTACATAAAAAAAAACATCATCTCCATCATATAGATTTATTTCCAAACATTGTTTAAGCTCTTTAGACTCTTTGTCTTCTTCCACTTTTTGCTTTTTAGAGCTTTCTTGTTCCAGCTCTTCTCCTGCTCTCTTTGAACTGCTTTCTTGTGCTATCTCTGCTTTAGCTTTCTTGGAACTCTCTTCCATCACTTCTGCTTTCTTGGAACTCTTTTCCACCAACTCAATTCTCTTGGAACTCTTTTCCACCAACTCAGTTCTGTAGTCAACAAAGATGTTCACCCTCTTGAAAGCTTTGTCAAAAAATTCTTGAATATTGGCAAAGGACTTGTTCTTCAAGCTTTTAGGCTTCCATCCTTCCATGTTTTTCAGATAAGTACACATGATACTCCTTTGTTGAGCTTTTGTTGGTGGTCTATTCCTCTTCTCTTCTACTCTCTTAGCTGCAAAATGTTTTCTTCTTTGTTCTAAAAAAAATTGTACAAATAATCTTGCCTTTTCCTTATTAGATAATTCTTCTTGCTCTTGAGCTTGCGGTCTTTATGCCAACTGATAATCAACATCAATCCTAGCTTGAATATCATTCCATTCTTTAGTTAAAGCAACATTGGCTTCATCTTTTTCCCTTGTAAGTCTATCCTCTTCATCAAATTCATCTTGTAATCTTTTAGCTTCTTATTCATCAAAAATGACTTGATCTTTCTTTTTCATCTTCAAAGGTTCTTCTACCATGATTCCTTTACCCTTGTCCTGAAGAAACTATTGGTGTTGGTGTAGGTGCTTGCTCCTCCTCATGAATGACAAGACTTTTAGCCTTGGGTCTTGTGCTAGCAGTTGTAATTGTTGTAGCAGCAGTTGTTGTTGTAATTGTACCCTGCTTTAGTTCTTGTATCACAACCTTGTCAGCCTTGGGTTTTGCACTTTTCAAAGCTGCAAGTGCTTGAGCTAAAATAACTTCATCAACACTTAAGTTCACATCTTTAGAAGCAATTTTAGTTTCAACAATCACCTCATCACCAACTAAGTCATGTACTCTAAACATATCTGTATCAGCATCAAAATGAGTACTAACCAAACTAATTCCTACATCAGCATCAATATCAAATATCCTCCCCTGTTTGGATGCATCCTCTTCACCTAAACTTTCTTTAGAGGATTCTACTCTAGCACTCAAACCAACCTTGTAAAGTATTTTTAGCTTATGAGTTCTTGACCCTCCTTTCTTCTTTAGTCTCCTGACCCTCCTTTTCAAACTTGTAATCTCCTGAGCTTGAGAGGTCTTAGTTTTCTCCAGATCAATAACTCTATTTTTCAAGTTGGTACATAATTCCATCAATTCCTTTAATTTTAGACTATCCTCATCACTTCGAGGTATGTTAACTCCTGCGAGTAGTGAATCATTAGAAGTTTTAGATATATTCTCAAACCCAGTTTGAGCAATAGTATCCCCCATGGTGTCTTAGTGCCTGGGACCACTACTTGAACTAGTTCCTATAGAACTTGGTTCATTAAGTGTTGCCTTAGATTAGGTCTTATTGATGTTACCCCTATCTTGCTCTGCATCTAAGCTAGTAGCAGTAGTGGTAGCCCTTTCCAAACTATCATCCATCTCCTCATAGATAGCCTCATCTACTACATTGGTTGTAGGACCACTAGACTAAGGTATCTGAGTGTCATTTATCTTTGGCTTCCAGTGTTTTTTGTTTCCTTCCTTTGAGGTTGAGATGTTGAATTTTGTGGGTTTTTGATTTATGAAAATTAAATTGTGGATGTGTGATAGGGATCAGTGGGATTTGCTGAACCTTCACCCATTTCTTCTTGAGCTTGTACCATTATTGTTGGAAATAAGGGTGTTTCCCTTCCAGAAAAACCTTTTCCTACCCTCTTCATGTTTCCAAATATCTTCTTAGTGTGAGAAGGTGTAACATAAATCCCATTATGTTTTGACATCTCATCAACTTGTTTATTCAAAAACACTTGTACAAATCTTGGATACATCAAAAATTTACCAACATTATCCAAGTTCTTCACCATACTTTCAAAAATGTATTTTGAAAAGTTAAACATCTGGTTTGTAGCTATACAGATAACTGCAGAAGCTATAGTGCTACTAAACTCATTCCATGCAGTAGTCTTAGAACTTAGGCATTGTAGAATAGTATGAATAAGGAATTTCCATTGTGGGGAAAAGAATGCCTTATAGAAAGTAAGCTACTGTGATATTTTTTCATACCCCATTAGTGTAAGTTGTTTAAAAATGGCAGCTTTGGGTAGACAATCAACACCTTCAGCATCTTCCAGTTGAAGATCTCTTCTTACAGTGGATTCGGTTATGATCACCTTCTTCCCATCAACAAGGGCTTGTAATCGTACTTCTCCAATAACAGTTTTCGCCTTGATAGTAGCCCAGAATTGCTCAATGCACAAAGTATAAATTGTAGGATTAACCGTTCGTGTATACTTGATAGGGGTTGCATTAAGAAAATCAACAACTTTCTCAAACCCTTCACTTTCAGTGTGTTTAGACAAAAACGCGATCATGTTGTGAGTATCAACAAACTTTAGGGTCGACATTGTGTTGGGTTTTGATGATTAATGATGAATTTGAGTTAGGGTTTATGATTAGAGAGTATATGATTTAATAAAATCGATTAACTGAATGATTGAAACCATTAATTGAAGTATTTATGAAAATACCCTCAACAGCATTAACATTCACTAGCACTAGTAAGTTATGCCTGACAGCATTAAGTTTCACCAGCAATTGTAAGTTTATGCTTAGTAGCATTAACTTTCACCAGCAATTGTAAGTTTATGCCTAACAGTATTAAGTTTATGCCTATAAGCATTAACTTTGAGTCACCAGCATTAATTCCAATTCCATCCACAAACTACTCTGACATGTTTAATATATTTTAACCCTTTTCTGTTTTTCAACTCACCACTTCTCTCAATTCATTTACTCACCAAAACTCTCTATCTGTTTTTATTCCACACATGTCTCTTTCTGCTTTTTTATTCTCACCAACTCTCTCAATTCTTTTTCTCACCAAATCACCTTGTCTGTTTTTACACATCTCTCTTTTTGTTTTTATTCTCACCAACTCTCTCAATTCTTTTTCTCACAATTTTCACAATGTTAATTATACCAGCAGTATTAAGTATAACTAACAGCATTAACTTACCAGTATTAAGTATAACTAGCAGCACTAATTATACTTAACAGTAGAAACTTATAATGACATAAATAATAGTACTAATTCATACAAAACTCTAAAAACATAAAGAGATAAAATATTTTAGAGATTTAACATTCCAATACTAGCAATCAAATATTTAAATCTACTTACATCAAAAGCTTTTGTAAGCAAATCTGCAATATTTTTGTCAGTATGGATTTTGACCATTTGAATTAATTTCTTTTCATTGCAATCTCTAATAAAGTGATGTCTGATCTCTATATGCTTTGTTTTCTTAATGAAAAACAGGATTTTTAATTATGCAAATAGTACTGTTAATATCAATAAAAATCTTGGTATGCATAAAATAGTTTCCATAATCAAGTAGTTGATTCTGAATCCAAAGCACTTGTCCACAGCAACTTGAAGCAGCCACATATTCAGCTTCTGTTGTGGAATTTGCAACCACTGTCTGTTTCTTGCACTACCATGATATCAATCTACATCTAAGGAATTGACAAACTCATGTTGTAGACTTCCTATCCAAGCTTGCTCCAGCATAATCACTATCAGTGTATGCTACCAAATCAAAAGGAGAATCTTTTAGATACTAAAGGTCTAATTTTAGTTGACCTTTTAAGTACCTAAAAATCCTTTTCACATCATGAAGATGTGAAACTTTTGGATTGACTTGGTATCTAGCACAGGCACATACTGCAAACAAAATGTCAAGTCTTGAAGATGTAAGATACATGAATGAACCAATCATTGACATATATATATATGAACATCCACTTCTTCACCATCTTCATCCTTGAGCAAAGGCTTTTGAGTTTCTATTGGTGTGCTTGCTGTCTTGACTTCTGTAAACCCAAATTTCTTTAAAATTTCATCAACATATTTATCTTGACACACCACATAAATATGCCATCCCCCTTCTTCTGCTGTACTTGTAATCCTAACATAAGCATGTAATTCTCCCCATAGAACTCATCTTGAAAAAAAATTTTTTTTTTTTTTTTTTTCTCATGCATCAACTTTTCAAATGCATTGCATAGCTCCTTCTTTGTTAAACCAAAGATGATATCATCCACATAAACTTGAACCAACAAAATATCACCTTTGTACCTTTTGATCAATAAGGTTTTGTCAATTTTCCCTCTTTGAAACTCATTGTCTAACAGATATGTTGACAAGGTTTCATACCAAGCTCTAGGAGCTTGATGTAGTCCATACAATGCTTTTTCAACCTTGTATACTCTATCAGGAAAGTCTGGATCTTCAAATCCTGGTGGTTGACATACATACACCTCTTCTTCAATCTTCCTATAGAGAAAAGCACTTTTTACATCCATTTGATACACCACAAAATCTTTAAATGAAGCATAAGCTAAAAATAGCCTAATTGCTTCAATTCTTGCAACAGGGGCAAAGACTTCATCATAGTCAATCCCTTCTTCTTGTGTGTACCCTTGAGCAACCAATCTTGCTTTATTTCTTATCACAATTCCTCTTTCATCCTTTTTATTCCTAAAAACCTATTTAGTGCCTATAGCCCTTTTTCCATTTGGTAAATCCACTAAAGTCCAAACTTCTTGTAACTTGAATTGTAGAAGCTCTTCCTGCATAGCCTCTATCCAGCTTGGATCCTTCAATGCATGAATTACCTTTTTGGGTTCTTCATGTGATAAAAAGCAAGCAAACAAGCAGTTTTGAAGGTCTTTATGGTTTGTCTTTATTAAATAGTACTAATAAACCCATGTTCCTCCACACTCTTTGACATTCTTCTTGTTTGTGTAGCAGATTGCAAATCTCCAATCACTTGATTAAGAGGATGATCTTTATGAATTCTTGTAGTTAGAATAGGACTGACTTGGATTGATGTATCCAAATTGTTCATGTCAGCCTCTACACCAACATCTTCATCATCTTCAAATATTCTATAATCTTCCAATTCAAGCATATCTGGATCAAATGGAAGTTCAATGCTTGTTTTTACACCAACAACATTAACCTCATTTGTGCTAGCATCATAAACATTTGTTATGCTGTTAACGTTATCCCCTTTCTCTTGATCAATACCTTTACTATCTTTTCATGAATCTTCATCAACCTTCTTTCCATCATCACTTGAAGGTTTTGGATCCCCATCTAGGAAACTCTTTTAAGATTGCTTTTTATTTAGTAGTAATAGATCATCAAATCATCTATTTGCTTATTCAAATCATAATCCGGACTTAAACGAGGATTCAATTTCACTAGTCGTTGAGGAAACGACTCGGGTGATCATATTGCCCGGTTTAATATACGTATTATATATTATATTATATATATTTTTGAGAGTGAATTTTATCAAGGGTAACTTGGTAATTTTCTTAATTACTCTTAAAGTTATATTGTGATATATTTTACGTGTATAAAACTCGCAATCATTCTACTATTGAATACTCTAAAGGCTTTACTATTCAAAGAGTACCCAACAAAGAAACCTTCATCAACCTTACCATCAAATTTGCTTAAGTGATCTATGGTATTGAGAATGGTAATAGGACACCCAAATGGTCTCATAAAACTTAAAGTTGGTGTTCTACCATGAAAAGTTCATATGGGGTCTTGTTATGAGGCTTAACTACTTACACTCTATTTTGCACATAGTAAGCAGTATTAACTGCTTCTGCCCAAAAAGTAGTTGGTAGCTTAGAATCAGCTAACATAGTCCTAACAGCCTCAATTAGTGTCTTATTCCTTCTCTTAGCAACTCCATTTTTTGAGGAGTTCTAGCTACACTATATTGTCTTAAAATACCCTTCATTGCACAAAACTGGTTCATCTCTCTAATTTTTAAATCAGTTCCATTATCACATCTAATCACCTTAACCTTATGATCTACTAGATTTTCTATCCCAGTTATAAAGGACTTAAGAATGCC